>PVLC010015745.1:0-36748 GCA_004027655.1 Graphiurus murinus
TTTTTGTCTTTGAGTCTGTTTATGTGATGAATTACGTGTATTGTTTTTCGAATGTTGAACCAGCCTTGCATCCCTGGGATGAACCCAACTTGGTCATGGTGTATAATTTTCTTGATGTGGCTTTGAATGCGCATTGCTAGTATCTTGTTTAGCAGTTTTGCATCTAAATTCATCAGTGATATGGGCCTATAGTTTCCTTCTTAAGTAGTAACTATTTAGTATTGTAGTTAATGTATTTCTAAGTTTTTAGAGGGGTAAAAAAAGCTTCTCATATAAAAAAAAGAAAATTCAACTCATCCTTACTTTTATTTTTCTTTATTTCCTAATTATATAATTACTCTGAGAGGCAATGTTCAACAAATCAGTCCTTCTTTTCAGAAAGCTTTCTAGGTTGTATTAGCTTTATATTTCCATTTACTCAACTCTGCTAGCCCTAAATCCCTCAGTTGTTTTCTTTCATTTTCTTTAAAGTTTAGATGCCCAAATTTTATTACTTATTTTTTCTTAACTTCATTTTTCTCACTGTATAGCAGAAGTCCATATATATATATATATATATATATAAATTTAACTGGTAGAAATATTTTTTGGACAACAGTTTAGTTTAATATATTCCAAAAGCAATGAAAGTGGACCATTAATTTGACTTCTGAAATTTTATCTTTTTTTTTTTACAGGTTTTATTATTTTATTTTTTGTAATTCTGGGAATTGAACCCAGGGCATTCTTTTTTTTTTTTTTTTAATTAATTGGTGCATTGTAATCATACATCTTTGTTAGGTACATGCTGATAAAGGCATATATGCACATATTTCTCATTAACCCCTTCCCTAATTCCCACCCCACTCCCTCACCCTCCCTCCTTCTCAAGTTCAGTTTAGTGATTAACTTTGATATATTTGTGAAAGTACATCATGTGCATTAGGGTGCCCCACCCCCACCGTCCGTCACCTTCAGTTAGGTCAACTTCTTTGCTTATCTAGGGTTTCTCCTTTTTCATCTGGAGTCCCTCTTATGCCCCATCTTCTCCCTAGCATACACATATTAGGGAGAATATATGCTTTTTTACCCTTCGTGACTGATTAATCTCACTTAACATAATGTTTTCCAGTTCTATCCATTTCCCTGCAAATAACATGAGTAAAATTCCATTGTGTACATATCTCATAGTTTTGTAATCCATTCGTCTGTCGATGGACATCTTGGCTGTTTCTATAGTTTGGCAATTGTGAATTGTGCAGCTATAAACATAGATACACATGTGTTGGTCTGATAGTTTGGTTTCCGTTCTTTTGGGTAGATACCCAGAAGTGGTATTGCTGGATCATATGGTAAGTTCATTCCCATTCATCTGAGGATCCTCCATACTGTTTTCCAAAGTGGTTTCACTAATTTGCAATCCTACCAACAATGTATTAGGGTTCCCACTTCTCCACACCCTCACCAGCATTTGTTGTTGTTTGTATATTTTATGATTGCCATTTTGATTGGAGTTAGGTGAAATCTAAAGGTAGTTTTGATTTGCCTCTCTCTGCTAATGATGTGGAACATTTCCTCATACATTTATTGGCCATTTGTATTTCTTCTTTTGTGAAGAAGAAGGATCTATCCTTTGCCCATTTTTTGATTGGGTTATTTGTTTTCTTAGCTGTGAGTTTCTTGAGTTCTCTGTGTATCCTAGATATTAGACCTCTATCAGAAGAGTAGCTGGCAAAAATTTTCTCCCACTCTGTGGGCTCTTTGTTGAGGTTCTTAATAGTTTCCTTTGCTACACAGAAGCTCTTCAGTTTAATGCAATCCCATGTATCGATCTTCCTTTGAGTTGCTTGTGCTTTTGAGGTCTTGTTGAGTAAGTTTTTACCTGTGCCTATGTGTTAAGTGTTGGGCCTATGCCCTCTTCAGGTAGCCGCAAGGTCTCTGGCCTGACTTCCAGATCTTTGATCCACCTTGAGGTGACTCTTGTGCAGGGTGAGAAAGTGGAATTTATTTCCACTTTCCTGCATATCATTAACCAGTTTTGCCAACACCATTTGTTAAAGAGGCTATCTTTTGTCCAGTGTATATTTTTGGCTCCTTTGTCAAAAATCAGCTGACTGTAAGCACGTGGGTCTGTTTCTGAATCTTCTATTCTGCTCCATTGGTCTGTGTGTCTGTTTTTGTGCTAATACCATGCTGTTTTTATTACTGTGGCTTTGTAGTAGAGTTTGAAGTCAGGTATTATGATACCTCTTGCATGGTTCTTGTTGCTAAGAACTACTTTGGCTATCATAGGCTTTTTGTTATTCCAAATGAATTTAAGGACTGATTTTTCTATGTCTGTGAAGAATGACCTTGGCAATTTCATGGGTATTGCATTGAATCTGTAGATCACTTTTGGGAGGATGGCCGTTTTGATGATATTTATTCTGCCTATCCAAGAGCATGGAAGATCTTTCCATCTTCTAAGGTCTTCATCAATTTCTTTCTTCACCTTTTTATAGTTTTCCTTATAGAAGTCTTTTACCTCTTTGGTCAGGTTTATTCCTAAGTATTTTATTTTTGGGGGTGCTATTGTGAGTGGAATTGTTTTCTGGATTTCTTTCTCAATGGATTTATGGTTGGCATATAGGAAAGCTTCTGATTTTTTAAGATTGATTTTGTATCCAGACACTGCTGAATTTGTTGATCCGTTCAATAAGTTTTTTGGTTGAGTTTGTTGGGTCTTTTAAGTATAGTCTCATGTCATCTGCAAAAAGGGATAGTTTTAGTTCTACTTTCCCTATTTTTACCCCTTTGATTTCCTTCTCTTGCCTTATTGCTCTGGCTAGAGTCTCAAGTACTATATTGAACAGAAGAGGTGATAATGGACATCCTGGTCTTGTTCCTGTTTTTAATGGGAACTCTTGCAATTTTTCTCCATTTTTTTTTTTTTTTTTTGCGGTACTGGGGATTGAACTCAGAGGCATTCTACCTCCGAGCTCTACCCTCAGCCCTATTTTTTATTCTTTATTTTGAAACCGGGTCTCAATAAGTTGTGGAGTGCCTCACTAGGTAGCTGAGGCTGGCCGCGAACCCGGATCCTCTGGTCTCGGCCTCCCGAATGCTGGGATTACAAGCGTGCACCACCACGCCAGGCTAATTTTTCTCCATTTAATGCGAAGTTGGCTGTGGGCCTGTTGTATATTGCCTCTATGATGTTGAGGTATGTTCCTTTTATTCCCATTCTCTATAGTGCTTTTAGCCTGAATGGGTGTTGGATCTTGTCAAATGCCTTTTCAGCATCAATTGAGATGATCATGTGATTTTTGTCTTTGATTCTGTTTATGTGGTGAATTATATGGATTTTTTTTTTTGTATGTTGAACCAGCCTTGCATCCCTGGGATGAACCCGACTTGGTCATGGTGTATAATTTTCTTGATGTGATTTTGAATGTGCATTGCTAGTATTTTGTTTGAAATTTTATCTTTAAGAGATAATTTTGTTTTTTTTTTTTAGTGCTAGGATTGAACGCAGGGGCATTCTACCTTGATCTAGCCTTCCCTTAGACCTTTTTATTTTTTATTTTGAAACAAGGTTTTGTTAAGTTGCTGAGGGTGGTCTCGAACCTGCATTCTTCCTGTATAAGCCTCCCAAGTGCTGGGGTTACATGTGTGTGATAACTTTTTAAAAAAGGATTATATGATCTCTGCCTTTGTCTGTGTTGAAAGGAATAATTGGTACCAAATTACCCTACCTACTATAAACGCCTGTGAAAGTGGGTACAGTATTTAAGACAATTTGTGTGTGTGTGTGTGTGTGTGTGTGTGTGTGTGTATGTGTATGTGTGTGTGTCTGATACTAGGGATTGAACCCAGAGCATTCTACCTCTGAGCTTTGCCTCCCAGCCCAATTTTATTTTTTGTTTTGAAACGGGCTCACTAGGTTGCTGAGAGTTTTACTACTTGTTAAGGTTGTTCTCAAACCTGCGATCCTCCTGTCTTAGCCTCCCAAGTGTTGGGATTATAGACATGTGCCATCACACCTGATTTGAGACAACTTTTTTAAGACAGTAGACAACAAGCAGCATAAGACAGTTATCACTGACAGAAATGGACTCTTGAGGCATGCCTCTTAATTGCCTAGAATCAGGACAGTTTCCCACTTTCCTATAGAAAGCTAGAGTTAGAACAGAGTATAGCATTTCTTGAAAGCTTAGGAAAAGACACCAAAGTTGGGCAGCTCGAATTTTCAGGGTGACATTGGAGAGGTAAGAGTTGTACAGAGAGAGGGCTTAAAGTAGCCACATGGAAGTACTTCATGCAATATCCTCTGAGATATACCAAGTTATAGAGATACCCATATGAAAACAGAAAAGAGTACTAGGGATAAAGTAGTCCTGGAGACAAACAGTGCTAGGGGAGGTTGGGTTTTTGGCCCTAGCACCCAATCAATAAGCTTTCTAACACTTAACACCTACTCTAAAGCTATCTAAGAGCCTAAATCCAGGTCCTTGTAAGATCTGAAAGATTGAAAGTGGCTGCTGTACATAGAGGGACTTAAGATGAATCCTTTTGTGTATCCATAGTCAGAATGTAACCATAAATCAACACATGTTCAAGGAAATGAGTACTTTTTTATGTGCTTAAACAAGAATTGTTATTCTTCAGAGGGAGATAAGAGAACATATGCACAGTATTAAAATGGATATGGGGATAGTAATAAAGTTTTTTAAAAAAATCAAAGCAGTTAGTAGATACCTAGATAGCAGAGATGTTAGATATTACATACAGAAGAGAAATGGTAAGAAAACCACTGACCTCTTAACAAGAAGTCATGCAATGATAATCTTGAAAGTGCTGAAAGAAAAAAAAGATATGTAAACTGAGAATCCTATAACAGGCAAAAACATCTTTAAAAATGAGGGTGAATTAAAATATTTTCAAATACGTGAAAGATGAGAGAATAAATCTCTAGCAGGCTTGATTGCTAAAAAAAACAAACCAGCCTTTCATGCCAAAAGAAATGATACCATTTGTATATTTAGATCTTTAAGATAAGGAATATTAGAAATAATAAATAAGCAGGCAAAGAAAAGACACTGTCTTCGTAAAATTTTTGCATATAAGGATTGGATGTAGTGGTGCATGCTTGTAATCCCAGTACTTGGGATGCTAATACAGGAGGATTGCATGTTTGAGGCCAGCATGTGGTAACTTAGACCCTGTTTGAAAATAAAAACTAAAAAGGACTGGGGGTATAGCTTAGTGGTAGAGTATCCCTGAGTTCAGTCCCCAGTAACTAACACACACATACACACACATACACACACACACACACACACACACACACACACACATACATACACACACACACTTTACATAAGATGAATTTGACTATTAAATACATAAATATTAAGATGTAGCACAGAAGTACAGATGTACAGAAGTAAAGAAATGAAAATTCACACAAACAATGGAGGATGAGTATATGGAATTGTACTGCTCTAGGATAACTAAGTATGAAGTATAAAGTGGGAAGTCAGTAGTGCCAGGTATGACGTAAAAAAAGAGGAATAGCTTGGTGGTCTTTGTGAGTTGAGGAGACACAGAATGACATCAGGGAGATTTTGACACCTGGAAGCTGTGGGCCACAATTCCAGATAGGAGGGAGTTACACTGAAAAAGAACTTCAGTGAAAGAGCTGGTGAGTCCCCAGTCCTTATGTTATAAGCCCTTTGAACTCAAAGCTGGGCTCCTCTCCTAGAGTCTGAGGTTATCCTTCTGAATCCCTTTGAGTTCTAGTGAATAGTAAGTCTTTATGAATTTCCCACAGTCAAATTCATTGCAGTAAGACTAGTGTCTTCCCATTCATTCTTTCTTTGTTCAACAATGAGATGTCTTAAATTTTATTTCTAGCACATTTAGTGATGACCTCAAAATAGTTTTCTTGGACATGCCAGCATATTGGAGTTCTATTTAAAAAATTATAACAAAGAAACCTTCTTATATTTGTTTTGTTTTTAAAATCAAAGTGATATCTACATGGCTTAGGAAGATATATAGCAAAAAAACTAGCATTCCCTTGCCTTAATTCTTCACACCTCCAATATTTTTCTCTAGAGACAGATACTTAACTTTTATCTCTTTCTCCTTGCATTTCATTTAGTTACATATTTCTTTCTTTCATTTCCTTCTTTTTTTGGTATGAGGGATAGAACCCAGGGTCCTTCTACCTCTGAGTTACATTCCCAGCTCTATTTTATTTTTTAGTAGGATCTCGCTAAGTTACTGAGGCTGGCCTGGAACCTGTGATCCTCCTGTCTCAGCCTCCTAAGTACTAGGATTTCAGTCATATGTCACTATACCCAGTTACACATTTTTTATTATATTTGTGTTGCTGTAATCCCAGTGCTTGGGAGGCTGAGGCAGGAGGATCCCAGGTTTGAGGACAGCCTTAGCAAGTACTGAGACTCTCATCAAATTAGCAAGATCCTGTTTCAAAATAAATAAATAAATAAATAAAAGAGGGCTGGAATGTAGCTTGGAGGTAGAATACCCCTGGGTTCAATCCCCAGTACCACTGTTATGTGTATGTTACCATCATTTAAAATAATAACTAAAATTATTTCAAGAAAACTAAGAAACTTAGAATATTTTAATTCTAAATATCTAAATATTTCCTCAGTAAAATGTTACTATTTCTAATATTTTGGTTTCTTTTTCTGTTCCTTTTGTGGTAGGGAGATACAGAGGGTGGCTTTTTTTTTTTTTTGTGGTACTGGGGATTGAACTCAGGGGCATTCTACCTCCGCGTTATACCCACAGCCCTATTTTTTTTTTTATTCTTTATTTTGAAGCAGGGTCTCACTAAGTTGCGGAGGGCCTAACTAGGTAGCTGAGGCTGACCACGAACCCAGATCCTACAATCTCAGCCTCCCAAATGCTAGGATTACAAGCATGCACCACCATGCCCGGCTCAGAGGATGGTTTTTTAAAAGAGTTTTATTGTATTGATTATCAGTTGACAAATTATAGTTGTATCTGTTTATGGGATATCAACTTATTTTTCAACCCTAAGGTAGTTGTCACCCCTTTTCTTCCTTCTTTTATTGTTCTTCCTCCTCTTTTTCCTCCTTCTTCATTGTGTTATGCAATTAGTATCCATGTAGATAGATGTTAAAGTTTACTAATACCAATTATCATGATTGCTTCTAGTATCATATCCTTCCGAGTTAAATTTTGTTTTCTGAAAATAAAAAATGAAAACACAAGTAACCTTTTAGTACTTTTCTAAAAGGATCTGTAAGTTAGAGCTCACTCCACTTTCATATGAAAATGTCTTTAGTATATTTCTGTATCATAATTTAGATAGACAGGGAGTATTAAATATTTTCTGTCATTACTGTGAAAGTACAATTTCATTTGCTTCTGACTGCCATCATTAGTAGTAATAATTCATCTGTCTGTCTAATTGTCATTCCTTGATAGATAACCTTTTTTTAAATTATTCTTTAATGTTTTTTAAATCTCTTTATCTTTGGCATTCCATGATTTTTTTTTTTTTTTTTTTTTTCGGTACTGGGGATTGAACTCAGGGGCATTCTACCTCCGAGCTATACCCCGCCCCCCAGCCCTATTTTTTATTCTTTATTTTGAAACAGGGTCTCACTAAGTTGCGGAGTGCCTCACTAGGTAGCTGAGGCTGGCCTCGAACCCGGATCCTCCGGTCTCAGCCTCCCGAATGCTGGGATTACAAGCGTGCGCCACCACGCCCGGCTTGGCATTCCATGATTTAAGTGCAGTGGGTACAGAAGTGGAGCTGGTTTATTTTTTCAGGACTTATACCTTTCTGCATCCAAGGATTCAAGTCTTACATTACTCTTAAAAGCTATTAAGCTAAAACTGTTTGAATATTGTTTCCCACTATTTCTCCTTTTTTCATCCTCTTGTATTACACTATATTGAACCTCCTTACTCTAGTGTCCCAATTTCTTGCCCTTTCTTCTATATTTTCTACCTTTTTATCTCTTCATATTGGATAGTGATTAATTTCTTAAGTTCTTTTTCAGGTTTACCTTTCTCTTCAATTCATCTAATCTGTTTACCTATGTAGTGCATTAAATTTTTTTCAGTGACTATTTTCATTTCTGGGACTTGTGTTCGACTTTTTAAAAATCTCTCTCTTGTTGTGTCCTTGTATTTTTTATGTCTTTAATAACTTTAAACACACCTATTTGAAAGAGTGTATCTTTAGTGTTAAGAATCTAATTTTACTATTTGTTGAGATTTCTGACTGTTCTTTTTTCTCATTTGTTTATATTATTGTGAACTCATTTTCAGTGAGATTTTTATGTGTGAGAATTGTATCTGGCCAAATTTGAGCATATGTTCTCCAGAATAGGTTTGAATTTGTTTGGCTTCCTAGAGGCAAACAGAGTGACCACCCTGGGACCAAAATTAATGCCAGTTTCTTGGCTTGAGAACATATGGACCAGAGAAGCAATGTGAATTAGAATCCCAAATGTTGGGAGTATATGATCTAAAGTTATGAATTTCTACAGGAGAAAATTTTCGGCACTCATTAGCTACAAGTCAAAGTAGATGAACATCATCTTGTCATTCTTGGCTGTGTGGCAGATTTTTATAATTCTTTATTTCACTTAATAATAGACCTTTTAGGACAGAAGTTATATAGGGCAGCCTCTCTTTCACCCCCACCTCATGTAAACTCAAGGTCTTTTCATTTTATTTATTTATTTATTGTGGTACTGAGAGTCTCACTGTTTGCTGAGGCTGTCCTTGAACCTGTGATCCTCCTGTCTCAGCCTCCCACATACTGGGATTATAGGCATGGGCTACCATGCTTGGAATCATTTTATTCTTTTATGTAAGTACCTAGGAAGTAAAACCCAACAATTTCTCCAACTCCTCCCCAGCTCTAATGCTTATCATTCTAGTTGCCAACCATTTCTTAATTATTGACTTCTCAGAATTTCTTTTTTTTTTAATTTTCTTTATTTTTTTTTTAGCATGGAATTTTATACATTTCTTGGGTACAAGGGTTAATCACACATTTTTGTTGGGTACAAGCTAGTACAGGAAAAGACATCCATGCACATATTTCTCATTAACCCTTCCCCAATTCCCACCCTTCCCCCGCTGAAGTCTTCAACTTTATTATAAGCATTTACCAGCACTCAGAAATAAGATATAGGGCCATTATTATACAGTTATTTTATAGGCGTTCATACAGCATAGGGAATATAATAAAATAGGCCCCATGCCCTCAAGGAAATTACCATCTATGCTTTTCTCTCATTTTCACATGGCAAGAGCTAAAAAAAAGTCATATATCTAAAACAACTCTACATTACATTTTTTGTATATATTTTTATTGGTGGATTGTAGTCTCACATCATAATGTAGTTCAGAATGATAGTGACATACATGCACACAGCTCTTGGTGAGCTTCCCCTTGGCTTCCTCTCCACTCCCCCCGTATCCCATATATGATACTAAGATTGGCATTGGTATTCTCACATATGTATATAGCATCAACAGAATTGTTTCCTTTATTAGCTCCCCCCCCACCCCCCACCAGACCATCCACCTTGTTCCACTGGAGTTTCTCTTTTATTATCTAAAGTCTCTCTTGTATCCCAATTATACCCTAGATTCTGCATATGACAGAAACTATACAACCTTTCACTTTCTGTGACTGGCTAATCTAAGAGTTCTTTTTTATTTTTAAACAAGTTATTACATTTTTAAGGGGTTGTAATAGAAGAGTTTTCAAATTACTAAAACTCAATATTGCCAAGGTGGAAATTTGCCCTAATTATGAAGAATGACAATTTAGTCTAAAAAACTAACAATGGTAAGCATTATTGCTTATTATTGAAAATGTTCGGATGTTTCTTTTTTTTGTGTGATGCTGGGGATTGAACCCTAGTGACATTCTATCTCCAGGCTACATTTCCAGGCAGCGCTGTTTGTTTGTTTGTTTATTATCTACCTTGGAAAAGTTTTTGCTAAGTTACTGAAAGCCTCACTAAGTTGCTAAGGCTGGCTTTGACCCTGGGATCCTCCTGTCTCAGCCTCTCAAGTACTGGGATTATAGGCATCATCACCATACCTGGCCTAAGTGTTCAATTTTTGGTGTATTACTTTTAAATTAAAAAAAAAAAAAGCCAGTTTTATTTTTTTAGTTCTAACTACCTTAAAATATATGTACCCAAGATCTTTTTTAGTTACCCATTTTTAAATCTACAACTAATGTATTATATTTATGTACTCAACTTTTTTCTTTTAGAACTTTTTTTTTTTTTTTTTTTTTTTTTTTTTTTTTTTTTTTTTTTTTTTTTTTTTTTTTTTTTTTTTTTTTTTTTTTTTTTTTTTTTTTTTTTTTTTTTTTTTTTTTTTTTTTTTTTTTTTTTTGTGGTACCGGGGATTGAACTCAGAGGCATTCTACCTCCGAGCTATACCCCCAGCTCTATTTTTTATTCTTTATTTTGAAACAGGGTCTCACTAAGGTGTGGAGTGCCTCACTAGGTAGCTAAGGCTGGCTGCAAACCTGGATCCTTCAGTCTCAGCCTCCCAAATGCTGGGATTAAAAGTGTGTGCTACTACGTCCGACTCTAGAACTTTATTTTCTGAAGGATACACTTTTTCCTCTTTAAAATTTTTTTTTTTTTAATTATCAATAAGTATTTTGGAAGCCAGGCACAGTGGCACACATATATGTGATCTTAGTACTTGGAAGGCTGAGACAAGAGGTTTATGGGTTCATAGCTAGCCTCAGCTTAGCAAGGCCCTCAGCAACTCAATGAGACCCTGTTTGAAAATAAAAACAAATTTGGGCTGAGGGTATATAGCTCAGAGGTAGAATGCCCCTGGGTTCAATCTCCAGCACCACACTAAATAAATAAATAGTACTCTGGTATACATAAATTGTTGATCTCTTTTTTCTTAGGTTATCATTAAGGACTTTAAAGATAATCTTAATGGCCTAAATTTAATGAACTATTCCTCCTGACTTAATTGCTAAAGTTTTTCAATTTTACTATATATATATAAACTGGTTACCCATGTAAATATTAATAATAATATTCTAAACCAAATATTCAGTTTATTGTTAATGCCTGTGATGATTCAAATCATATTGTTCTTCTCAATGTAGTTAATTAAGTAACAGCTATAGTAAAGGTTCTGTAGTGCTATGAAATCTGGAAAACCATTAATATGGAGATTATGTAAAATCTTAGTTATTTATCAGAAAGCTAAATTCAGATGATAAATATATAGCTATTATGAGATAATATGATCTATTGTGAATCTCAAGTAAGTGTAACTATTTTTAATATAAAATTATTTTGTTCTATTATAGTAGATTAATAAAAATGTGAATTTCTTCAGGTCCAGTCCTCAGTGGCAGTTGGGACCCCAGATTACATTTCACCTGAAATTCTTCAAGCCATGGAAGATGGAAAAGGCAGATATGGACCTGAGTGTGACTGGTGGTCTTTGGGGGTCTGTATGTATGAAATGCTTTATGGAGAAACACCATTCTATGCAGAATCCCTGGTGGAGACATATGGAAAGATCATGAATCACAAAGTTAGTGTATTTTGCTTTTTTCCATATTATTGTATATAACACATATAACAAAATAATAATGATATTAAAAAGAAAAATTCTGAAAACAATGAAAAATCACATTTCTTTACTAGTAAGGGACGTGACAAACTAATAATCACAATCCATTAAATCCATTTATACATTAAATTATTAGTTGTAAATTTCTTCTATATTTTGTTTAGAGATGCTAATAATAAAATTGGATAGTATCTTCAGTTGAATAATAGAGCTCATAAGTAGACAATTTTTTTTATTTGTTTTAAAGTTTTTATTATACAATCAAATTGACTTTTGGTGTATATTTTATGAATTTGGACACTCACATAGATTCATGTCATAATGAGGTTCAGAACAGGTTCACCTCACCCCAAATCCTCCATGCTACATAAAACAAAGTTAATTTTTAAAGGCCTTTCATTTTCAGAGATAAGTAGACAATTTTTGTCATTACTATTATTATACATGTAATTATGACTAAAATGCATATGAAAATCTCAACCTTAGTAATAGTAAATGAAATGCAAGTAAAAATAAGATACTTTTTTTCTTGTCAAATTGGTAAAGATTAAAAGAAAAAGAATACTCTGTATTAAATTATGCATCATAATGGACATTCTAATACATTCATGATGGTAATATAAATTGGTGTAACCTTTCTGTCAAGAAGCTTGTAAGCATGCAACTCATGTCTTAAAAAATGGTTAGAACTTTTGATTGAGCAGCTTCAGTTCTATGAATTCACTGGATGGAAAAATTCCATAGAACAAGGATATGTGTATAGAATGTCTGTTTAGATATTATTTAGGATAAAAAAATAAGAAATATTCTAGGCACATTGCAGGAACAAGTTTATAAAACTTGAATCCATCTAATGAAAATGTATTTAATACAGAGTGAAATAGAATAGACTGTATAGAATAAAAGGTTTTAGTTAATCAATTTCAGAAGATTGTTAGCAGTTATAAAAACTCTGTAATGACTAGGAATATCCCCAAAAAGGGAATGATAATCTTTTCTTTTGATTTGTTCTGGTGTGGTACAGTTATGATTATTTGCTTTAAATATATATGAATCAATTTTATATTGTTTATCCTCTTCTTCCTAATAGACAGTGTCTGTAAACAGATAAAGAAAATGTGGTATATACACACAATGGAATTTTATTAAACAAAATGACATCATTTGCAGGAAAATGGATGGAAGTAGAGAACATTATGCTAAATGAGATCAGCTAGTTTTAGAAAGTAAAGAGTTGTTTGTTTTCTCTCATATATGAAAGCTAGAGAGAAAATACAAAACAAAAGGAGAGAGACCAGTAGAATAATGGAAGGGGTTGGGGAAGAGAAGTGAGAATGGGAAAAAGGAGAACTGATGAAGGAAATACTTCAAGTAATGCCATTCTCATATTTGAAGGCATCATTACCAGTCTCCTTAATATGTAATGGGTGAGGTCCAGAGGGACACACCCAAGTGCTGTGCGCATGCATCTTTATATCACCCTGAACCTCACTATGATGTATAATTACAAAGCATTAATAAAAGTGATTTTAGAATGATAGTGTTCTAAATGGTTATGAAGAGATGAAAGACTGGAAATAGCTGTGAGGTTGTAAATAGCATTTAAGAAAGAAATCCTGGTGGTGTAACATGGTATTACAGGTTCTGGAGTGAAACAGCTTTAGTTCAAGATCCATTTCTACCATTTAATAGTTGTGCAATGTTGAGAAAATTATTTGAACCCTCTCTGCCTTGGTTTCCTCTTGTATAAGATTGTCATTGTAGTAAGATGATTGAGTGGAGAATGAAATGAGTTAAAGGAGTAAATCACTTTGAATCATGTCAGATACATATTAAATTCTTTAAAAGTTTAATATTAACCACTGGTTTGTATCATATATGAATGTTGTCAATTATCTGCATTATATTGAAATATGGAGTCAGATTCCATTACTTTTAATCAGTTTCTTTTAATTCTGATAGCAGTTTAATATTTTATAATATTTAATTTATTCTTTCTGTAGTATATCTGACACATATGTAATTAAAAGTTATTTTAGGAAAATGATCTTTCTTCATGCATTTCCGTGTCTCTTTTACTATCAGTCCTTTGTACCAGCATATACTTATTAGATATTTTTAAAAGGAAATATATTTTTAAGAAAATAAATCAACTACTCTATTTAGCAAGGTAAATACTGATTTATATTTATATTTTCTTCTACTATTCTCTGTATAGGAGAGGTTTCAGTTTCCACCTCAAGTGACTGATGTGTCTGAAAATGCTAAGGATCTTATTCGAAGACTCATTTGTAGCAGAGAACATCGACTGGGTCAGAATGGAATCGAAGACTTCAAGAAACACCCATTTTTCAGTGGAATTGATTGGGATAATATTCGAAACTGTGAAGCACCTTATATTCCAGAAGTTAGTAGCCCAACAGATACATCAAATTTTGATGTGGATGATGATTGCTTAAAAAATTCTGTAAGTATGACACTAGGTAGAAGAAGTTCTATCCCTCTGTTTTTTTCAAATATGTTTACAAAGTAAGTTTTTGGTTTGAAAGTATTGTGCAAGTATCACTTTATCAGTTTGTATTCCATATCTTTTTTTTTTTACTGTTCAATACTATATTCAAGGCAGATAGGAACTTCTTTTATACTTTCTAAACTTCAGAAGAAAGAATTTGATAGACTTCCTTCATCAATTTTGAGGTGTGTGTGTGTGTGTGTGTGTGTGTGTGTGTGTTTACTGGGGATTGAACCCAGGGGCATGCTACCTCTGACCTATACCCCCAGCCCTTTTTTGTTTTTATTATTTTTTATTTATTTATTTTTGTGTGTATGGTACTGGGGATGGAACCCAGGGGCCTTCTACCTCTGGGCTATACCCCTAGACCTATTTTATTTCTTGCTAAGTTGCCAAGAGCCTCACTAAATCGCTGAGGCTGGCTTTGAACCTGTAATATTTCTGCTCTAATCTCAAGTACTGGGATTATAGGTGTGTGCCACCATGTCCAGCTTTATTTTGTTTTGAAGGGGCCTTGCTAAATTGTCCAGGCTGACCTGGTACTTTTGATGATTTAAGCATCTGCCTCCCAGTTCTCTGGGATTATAGGCATGTGCCATCTTGCCTTGGATATCACCAGTTTTTATTAGAGTTATATTCACTTTTTTTTTTTTTTTGCAGTACTGGGAATTGAACCCAGGGGCATTCTACCTCCAAGATACACCCCCAGTCCTATTTTTTATTCTTTATTTTTGAAACAGAGTCTCACTTAGTTGCGGAGGGCCCCACTAAGTAGCTGAGGCTGGCTGTGAACCCGGATCCTCCAGTCTCAGCCTCACAAGTACTGGGAGTACAAGGATGCGCCACCATGCCCAGCTGAGTTATATTCACTTTTAACAGAAACTGAGTCATTCCAAATTAAAATCATAGTTCAATCAATTCTAATTATTCACAGCAGTTATAGTCTATAAAGTTAGTTTGAACACTGAATTAGCTAACATTGATATGTTAACCAATCGAAATATAAAGTTAGGTACTTGTGACCTTCTGGTCACAACATTTCTTCAATTTACCAATATATAACTGTATTTTATGTGTGCTTCCATTTAAAGATACTTTATATACTGTTGATTGATTAACATTGATCTTACATCTAACAGTACTATAACTCATGCCTGAATGAAGCTTATCTAGTACATGTTATTTTCTCTGTAAAGCTACATTATAGCTTTCTCACTTAGAAATACTAGATAGCACTTCATTGCTATTCTTGAGGGAGGCATTTATTTGTTTGTTTGTTTATTTATTTATATTTATTGTGGTACTGATGGTGGAACACAGGGCCTGCTACCTCTGGGCTACACTCCTAGACCTTTTTTATCTTTTATTTGGAAACAGGGTCTCACCAGGTTTTGGAGAGCCTCACTTAAGTTGCTGATACTGAATTCAAACCTCTGATCTTCCTGTCTCAGCCTCCCAAGTACTGGGATTATAAGCATGCAACACCACACCCAGCCTGAGGGGGACATTTAAACAGTTACATTACTCATAAAAGGCACAAAAATGTGAAAAACACACCCCTACATAGACTCTGCAAAGGACTTAAGTGGAATGTTTCCCGTTCACCCTTAGCTAAGAACTTGAGCATGGGGCAACTCTAATTTTTCTCTGCTCTGTAAATGTCCTGAATGATCATAAAAGCACTGTGAATATTGATTTTGGTTTTAGAAATAAATTTTACCTTCTAGATAAATTTGCAAACACAAAATATATGAATAATGACTATCCTCTCAATATCAACGAGGCTTTGAGTCTTCACTTTCATTTATTATAAATTTATAATTGTTATGTTTATGCTATAGTTTTATATCACTAAACATCTGAACCTTACCCACCGGTATTTTAAAATTGAAATGTCATATATTTCTATTGATATAGCCCAACCTGTAGGTCATAGCTATCTATTTCTTACCAAATTTTTTCCCTCCTTCTTCCTTTAGGAAACAATGCCCCCACCAACACATACTGCATTTTCTGGCCACCACCTACCATTTGTTGGTTTTACATATACAAGTAGCTGGTAAGTTTCAAACATTAACATAATTTGGACAATTTATAGTAAATTGAGGTTTTAAAATATATATATATTATAAAATATAAATATTTTATATATATGTGAGAACCTTGTAAGTTTTTGTTGTTGTTTTGTTTTGTGGTGCTATGAATGGAACCCAGGGGCCTTCTACTTCTGGGCTACAACCCAGCCCTATTTTACTTTTTATTTGTAAGTAGGGTCTTACTAAGTCACCGAGAGCCTAAATTGCTGAAGCTAGCTTTGAACCTGCAGTCCTCCTGTCTCAGCCTTCCAAGTACTGGGATTACAGGCTTGCACCAACATGCCCAACTGAGTTCCAAATTTTTAAAGATAGGATAAACTTATGATTGAAAAATGCTAGATACTATAAAATGAACAGAATTCATAAAAATCTTAACTTGGAGGAGGAGAAAGAAGTGGACAAATGAGAGTTCAGAATCTAACCCTTAGCAATGGAGCAGGAATTAGAAGAATCCTGTGCTACTGAAGAAAAATTCTAGATGTCAAGCACAGAGTTTTCAACCCATTGATTCTACCGTCGTTTCACTCACTCTTCACTCAATTTACACCCTCTGGTTCCTCCTTACCCAGCTTAAATTCCACTGAGAATGATTATAATCACTCTTCACATGCCACCTCATTTCTCTTGACTGCCTGTAATTCTGTGAATATTTGCTTTCCTAAGTCAAAATTCAGTAGTAAAATACTCTGCCTGTTCCTTTGCAGTTCTGAGTAACTAGAGAAAGTAATCTGACCATTCTTCCTAGTGTTTAAATTCATGCTCACCAACTTCAAGTGCGCTCTATTGCTGCTCCTACTATATTCTTGTGATGTAGTATAGTCTCTCCTCCACTCACCTCGTAACTGTTTCATACTGTACATTTGCCTCTGAAACCTCATTCATCCCCACTGTCTGCTGATTTGCTTCCTCTTTCACTACTAGGGCTGAAGCCACATACATACCTCTGGACTCATATGTCCTATTCTCTTTCTGAATGTATCATGAAAGCTCTTAGCTCAGGCTGGCTTCTTCCATCCCCTCCTGCCTAGCTTAGTGCACTGCTCACCTTTAGCCATAAATTTTACCCTTTGTGCCATCTGCATCATCAGATTTTTTGGGTTTTTTTGCAATACTGGAGATGGAACCTGGGGGCATTCTACCTCTGAGCTACAGCCCCAGCCTTACTTTTTAGTCTTTATTTTGAAACAGGGTCTCACTAAGTTGCAGAGGGCCTCACTAAGCAGCTGAGTCTGGCTGCACACCTGGATCCTCCAGTCTCAGCCTCCCATATGCTGGGATTACAAGCGTGTGCCACCACGCCCAGCTCATCATCAGATTTTTTTTTAATCATCTTATAAATGCAGTTCTTTCTTCCATTTTATAGCAAAATGTCTTTGTATCCCATTTCTTTTACCTGTTACCAGCCTTTTCTCTGCTCTAAATTATAGCAACATTACTTCTAACCATAGAATATTGATGCATTTTTCTCACACTATACTTTATTGATCCCACTATACTTTATTGAATCCATTCTAGTCTGGATTGTGCTCCCATCCTTTCATGAGTACTACTTTTATCCATGTTACCATTGACCTCTATGTTGGTAAACCTCATGATCACTTCTCAGTCCTAGTCTTAATTATTTGCCTAGTTTTGTCTTTGCCACAGCTCCACACCACTAAAACACTTTTCTCTTAGCTTCTGGAAACTTACTTGATTTTCTTTTTGCCTTCCTGACCATTCCTCAGTCTCTGTACCTGATTACCTGATTCCTTCTAATCTCCCTGATTTCTGAATATAAGAGTACTCTAGGGCTCAGTCTTTGGATTTCTTTTTTCTATCTGTATTTGCTGGTGTTGTCCCAGATACTTGCTGATGACTCCTAAGTTTGTATCTGCAGCTGAGACCATTCTCCTCTCTTCTACTTGAAATCTGTCTTAACCACCTACATAATATGTTTATAACCTCCTTTCTTATTTTTCTCTGAATCTGTTACAGTTATCCTATTGAAAAGTAAGTCAGAATATGTCACTCCCCTAGTCAGGACTAATTCCCTCCACTCACCAACTCTAGTGACATTGTATCTTAACTCCAAACCAAAGTTCTTACAAGGTCCTATCCACCTGGCTCACTGCTATCTTTCTGATTTTGATTCCTGTGCCTCTTCCCCTTGTTCTACTCCATTCCATCCACATAGGCCTCCATTCTGGCCCAAGGTCCTTGTCTCAGGACCCTTGGGCTTCGATTCCGTCGGCCTGGAATACTCTTCCTCCTAACATTCTTTGGCTGGTGTCCTTATACTTTCTTTGCTTTTCTTGAAGCTCCTTTCACAAAGACAGCTCTCCTGACCATTTCCTCTCAATTTTATCTCTTCTCCCTCAAGACTTTATTTTTGTCTTTCCTGCTTCATGTTTTCTCCCTAGCAGTTAATACTTTTGTATGTACTGAATATTTTACTTATCTTGTTTATTTCTGTCCCTTTCACTGGATTTAAGCTCTACATTGACAAGAATTTTTGTCTGTTTTATTTATTGCTGAATGGCCATCACACCATTTTTTTAGAATTTTATTAGTGCAACATTGTTATACATTGTAGTGAGACTCAAAGTGATACATTCATACCTGCAGACAGTATCTCTTGGGGTGGTGTCCACCTAACCCTGTCCTCCTACCCTCCCCTTCCTTCCCCATATATGCCAATAAGATTGTTAGTGATATCTCCATATATGGACATAATATTATTTGATCTGTTTCCTTAATCAAGTCTCCTTTTTCTCTTCCTGTCTTTCCTCTCCTGATCTTCTACTATTCTACTAACTGGTCTCACTCCTTATTTTCATGAAGCATCTTTTATTTCCTATTTCACTTCACTTATTTTAATTAACTTGTATTGGTTTGAGAAAAGCACCTCACTTTGAATTATGAATTTCAAATTCTGATAAGAAGCACCATAGTTGATACTTTTTACTACTCTTTCATTTAGGTAGTCAGATTGCCTTAAATTACTAATAACTCTTCAACAAACTTCATTTTATAATTTGTGTGGGTTTTTAAAAAATTCAGGATAACTTTAGACGATTTAAATTTTCATTAAAAATACTTCTAAAAGTAATTTATGGTAATTTTGCAAAAACATTTTTTATTCTCTTCTAAATGGCTAACTAGATATTCAAATTCATGTTTTATTTTAAAATGAACAATTTTTAAAGGTTTTCTTTTTTCTTCAGGGTCTTTTTTTTTTTTTCAATTTGAACCCACATGCATACATGTATTTTTTTTTTTTTCCTCTCTTCAGTGTTCTTTCTGATCGGAGCTGTTTAAGAGTTACAGCTGGTCCTACTTCACTGGATCTTGATGTGAATGTTCAGAGGACTCTTGATAACAACTTAGCAACAGAAGCTTATGAAAGAAGAATTAAGCGCCTTGAACAGGAAAAACTTGAACTTAGTAGAAAACTTCAAGGTATATATATTTTAAGGATAATGTTTTCCCAGTTTGAATTGAATTCACAGTGTTATGAACTGTATTACAGGTGGTTGTTTTATCTTCAGAAGAATTTTTTTTTGGGGGGGGAAGGGCTGAGAATTGAACCCAGGAGCATTCTACCTCCAAGCTACACCCTCAACCCTATTTTTTATTTTTATTTTTTGAAACAGGATCTTGCTAGGTTGAGAGTCTCACTACTTGCTGGGGCTGTCCTGGAACTTGTTATCCTCCTGTCTTAGCCTCTCAAGTAATGGGATTACAGGTGGGACCACCACGCCTGGGTAAGAAATTCTTTTCGTGAGTGGTAAAAAGTAGAAATTTATGCGAATGCAGTATAATCCAAGCCCTACAATTAGCAGTAAACTATGACAGATAGTATCTGTCTGTCATCGGTGTGTGTGTGTGCCAAGTGCTTTGTGCAGGTTTGCCTATCACTATGAATTGCATTATGATGTGAGACTATCCTGCACCAATAAAGGTGTGAAAACAAAATAAAGATCAGTGTATTGCAGTAAATATCTCTGGGGACGAGGATGGGACTACCTGGAAAACAGGGATCCTTCTTGCCCCACCAATGACTTTTCATACCATATTCACTCAGTCCTCAAGAGTTCTAGCTCTTGTCCCTCTGCCACTTGTTATAGCATTATTCTTGTCAGTATTTGGTGATTTTTAAAATGCACATAGGTGTGTTATGGGGTACGGGGATCCCCAAAATCGAAGGTCCTTGGTAATCGTGGAAAAAAGAATTTTAACACGTACCAGTCAGAAACATCTGGCAGGGTTTATTTAGGGACTCAGGGGAAAACCGGGAGAAAGGGAATGAAAAAGGGAAGGGGAATGGAAAAGGGTATCCTAGGTCACCCGGACAGGTCGAAGGGCAGGTCACCAGAGAGTGAACAAAGGAAGGGGCAGAATAATATAAGAGAGGGCGGGGTCCTCTTCTCCCCAGCCCCCCCTTCCTCAGGTTTCAGGTGGGCGATAGGTGGGCTCCTCAGGTGGGGGCAGATCACAGAAAAGTTGGATCCTCCTCTTCGTAGGTTTCAGGATGGATGTGAGCTTCAGGTGGGGGTAGGGCTTTTCCGGAGATTAGGCTTTTCCGGAGATTATCTTTGGTGGTAAATCTCGGGTGGGGGCAGGAAACAAAGAAAAACTTCCAAGGGGTGGAGTTGGTTTAAAACTCTCCAGATTTTTTTAAAAAACTATATTTTATTTTCCTGGATCCTCCCAATACCATGCTCCTACCTAAACTTTCTCTTCCTAGCCTACCTCATCAGGTGAACCATTTAAGATTCTGACTTAGTTTCTCAATTCTTCACCTACAATAATCTTGATCTCCACCCTACCTCATTCACTGTTTGATGGTAGCAAGATACCTCTCAAAATTAGAATATCAAAACCTCATTAATCTCAGTTTCAAACATACCCTTCTGAGTCCTTGCTTATAATTTTCTTGTGAACTGTCTCTGGTGCTGTACTCCAGTAGTACTTCACTTCCACCATTACCTATATGTCATCATCATCCTGCAGAAAACACTTCACTGTTCCTCCTATACCTTCATTTCCCATTCTCTGGTCAGTGATAATCATACCCTCATCTATTGTTCCTCTTTCTGTTTGTCAAACTACTTTTAAATACAGCTTTACATATGTACCTGTGTAACTGATGGTAGTTTACTTAAAATACACAACATACTGACTAATGTCAATTCACATTCATGAACACTAGTCTCAAGATGGCTCTCAGTGCTGCCCAGCAGTCCTTTTTTCCCTCGCCTATTTTCCCACCCTGTGTTGCAAAATCCAGTGTTATTTCTCAACTATATCTTTTTACCTGTCAGCAGTGTTTGGCCCAATTAAGCCTTTTTTTCCTCTAGGTAATGCTTTCCTTTTTTGGCTTCTGGGACACTATTCTCTTGGTTTTCTTTTTCCTCAGAAAGCAGTCCTTAGTCTCCTTTGCTGATTTCTTCTTAACTTTGGATGTTAGAGTACTCTAGAATACTCTGTGTTTTTTAGTCTAAACTTTACAGTCATTTTAAAGCTCCCTCATTTTTTTTTTTTTTTTTTTTTATATCCCACATCTGACCCATCAGCAAATCAAGTTAGCTTTGTTGTCATAATAGATCTACAATATGATTATCATTCAGTGCGGGGCTTCTACCTTGCTTTAAACCACCATCACCTCTTATCTGTATTACTGGAGTAACTTGTAAACTGTTTTCCCTGCTGTAAACTGTGCCCCCCTCCACCACCACCACCACACACACACACACACACACACACACACACACACACACACACACACTTTTCTAATTTTTTTCAACATAACAGCCAAGTAATCCTATCAAAACACAATTGAGATAATTTACTTCACTGTATTATCCCCACTCCCAGTGGCTTCCCTTCTCATTTATATTAGTAACCAAATTCATTTTGGTGGCCTAAATCTATGTAAGACCTGACTTCTTATTATTTTCCTGACTTCATTTCTTACTATTTCCCTTGTTGTTTTTGTTCAAGCCACTCTGGGCTCCTTGATGTACTTTCCACAAATCAGGTAGATCCCTCACCTCAGGACTCTGCATTAGCTATGGCCCTACCTTAAATGGTCTTGCTTTGATATTCACATGGCTTATTTTCTTATCTCTCTACTTGAAACACACCCTTACTTGAATGTGGCTTCTGATGAGGCTTTTCCTGACCATCTTACTTAGAATTCAATCTCAGGTCTATCCCCAGCACTCACTATCTACCTTTTCTGCATTATTTTCCCCAAACTGAAGGATATAATACACAATATAGTTTATATATTTTGTTAGTAAAAGAATGTATGTATGAATAAATAATCAAGAATTTAGACTAAGAGAAAAAAATCAAGGTTATACAATGATAAATTTTACTGTCATACTTTTAGAGGTTTGATACTTGTAGAGAAAAATACTATAGACATCAATAGAAGAGACTATTTTATGTTCTTCAATAATTGCTAGAACCTCAGCATATAAATTATTTCTCCTTTATGACTCAAGTTTGTTTTTTAAATGGTGATATATTAACATGCACAAATACTACTTTTATGTGCATAAACAATAAATGTTTATATATGTGTATTCCTCTACCCATTATCAATGTAGAGAATATTTCCACCAAACATAAAATCCCCTCATTCCCCTTCCCAATTTGTATCGTAATCCCCTGAACTAACTAACCTAATTTCTTTCACCTTTAACTAATTTTTACTTGTTCTTGAACTTCATATAATTGATATCATATAATATGTTCTCTTTTATGTCCAGCTTCTTTTATTTAACACCTTCCCTCCTCCTTCCTTCTCTCCCTACCTCCCTCAGCAACTTATTGAGACTCTGTTTCAAAATAAAAAATAAAATAGGGCTGGTGTGGTAGCTTGGAGGTAGAATGCCCCTTGTTGCAATCTCCAGTAAAACACACACACACACACACACACACACACACACACACGAAGCTACTGTCAAAGAGTTTTCCAAAGTGTGATTGTATCAGTACATATGTTTCACTAATGATATATGAGTTTCACTTTCTTCAGCTCCTTCCAGAACTCCATACTGTCATCTCTATTCACTTATACCCGTTCTGGAGAATATATGGTGGTATCTCACTGTAATTTTAATTTGCATTTTCCTGATAACTAATGATGTTGAGTATCTTTATATGCTTACTATCCATTTAGATATACAATCTTATGAAGTCCCTATTTACAGTTGTTACCTATTTTTCTATGAGATATTTTTTCTCAATAATTTGTATTTTAGCACTTTACAGAAAGTGCTAACTCACAAAGAATTATAGTAAAGGAGAAATTTATTTAGGAACCCTTTCATCCTATATAGGAACCTTATTATAGGACAAAGGGTTGTTTCATTTCTGATACAAAGTGGTTTTGAAATTTTTTTTGTATCTTTTGATGATATCTATCAGAGAAATAAGCTTCAGTAGAGCTAATTATATCTATTTTAAGCAAAAAAAATTTTTTTGGTGGTTCTGGGGATTGAACCTAGGGACATTCTACCTCTGAGCTATACCACCAGCCCTATTTTATGCTTTATTTTGAAACAGAATCTCACTAAGTTGCGGGGAAGGACCTCACTAAGTTGCTGAGCCTGTCCTTGTACCTGTGATCCTCCTGTCTCAGACTCCCAAGTATTGAGATTACAGGTGTACACCACCATGCCCGACTTATTTCAGTAAATATTTTAACTAAATTGAGGAGCAAGAGTCATCTATAAATGGGCCTCAACTTTCATCTGTAAAATTTGGAAGGCTATCATATCTCTATATCTGCATATGATATAATAGCATGTCTAAACCTCCTTTTATACATCAGATTTAGTTCTTCATACACCATCTGACCTATAACCTTTTTGTACATGGCAGTGGTTTTTGCTAGGACAGAAAGGAACCGAATAGTTAATTCACTGACAATACTTAAAGCCCCATATCTTACGTATTAGAAGTTATATTTGTGTGTGTGTGTGTGTGTGTGTATGTGTGTATGTATGTGTGTTGTGTGTGTGTTCTAAAGGCATGCAGTGGAGTTTTTATGATTTAATGTATTCATGTGCTCTTTGTAAATGAGTAGATGTTCTTGTCTAAAGAATTGTGTAAGATTTTTTTTCTTCTGTTTAAAATGAAGATTTTTTTTTGTTCAGCTGCATTAATTAACTCTTAAACATATAAGACACCTCTGCTTCAAGTAGAGTTGGGCCCAGTGGTCTATGACATTGACAACAAAAAGGCAGAACCATTTCTTCAGTCAGGGGCCTCTGCACATAATTACTGTGAATTTTAGGCATGATTATCTGGCTTCACCAAAGTCACATTAATTTTTAAAATTTAAAGTATGTCAATAATTTTTACTCTTTTATTCTTTTTTTAAAGAATCAACACAGACTGTCCAAGCTCTGCAGCATTCAACTGTTGATGGTCCACTTACAGCAAGCAAAGATTTAGAAATAAAAAGCTTAAAAGAAGAAATTGAAAAACTAAGGAAACAAGTAGCAGGTACATTTTTATGATTCATTATTAATTCAGTTTAGTAGATTTTAGAACTGCTTTATTCACTCATAAAACATCTATTGAGTCCCTATCTATGTCATGTGTTGGAAGTTATATGCCTGTGAGAGAAAGGCAAATGAAAATGAGTTCTGCTCTCATGTTCATATTTTGGAGTGGGAAGCAGACACACAAATAATCATCGCAATATAGGTGAAAGGCTATGAGGAAAAATACACAGGGATACATGAAACACACACAGGAAGAACACCTAACCCAGATTTAAAGAGAACAAGGGTGAATTTTTTGGAAGACCTACTTCTAGTTTTGAAAATTGAGTTGGAATATATCTGACAAATCATATTTATAAATAGGGGAAAGGGTATTAGGACTGAAGAAGAGGAATACTGTGGTTAAGGAAATTGCACATATACAGGCGTCAAAGTTTATGAACATTTATTTTCTTTATAGCAATTCATTTTTAGTATATTGTGAAGATTAATTATAGTTAGATATGTTATGTGTATTGTATTAATTCATTAATTTAATCTATGCGACAAATATTTAGTGAGTGTTTACTCTGTACTAGGTATTGTTTCAGGCTTTTTAGTTTAAAATAGGTAAGAATCTTTGCCTTGCCTGAATGGAGAGCAATATGTTTGAAGGTGATAAATGCTTTATAATAGAGTAGAATAAGAATGAGCCAGGTGTGCAAGTAGGGAGCTTTATCATTTTAAGTAGGCAAGGCTTGCTGCAAGCCTAAGTGAGAAGGTATCACGTTTGCAAAGCTCTGAAGGAGGTAAGGGGCTCATCCATCTAAAGATCTAGGAAATACATGTTCCAGGCAGAGGACCAGCTGGTGCTAAGGCCCTCACATTGGAATGTGCTCATGTGTAAACAGATGATAGAATGGCTGGAGCAGATGAGCAAGCAGGAAGATTGGGAGGAAGTGAGGGTAGAGAAGTTGGGGCAGAAGGGGTTGTTGCTTTATCAGTAGAGTCTTACTGTTGGTTATAAGGTCTTTGGTTTTTATTCTGAGTAAAATGCGAGACTTTTTCGGGGTTTAGAGCCATCATATGATCTGAGTAAGTGGAAGGTGAGACAGAAACAGGCACTATTTTAGCTAGATTGGTCAGGCCTCTCCAGAAATGCAGTTAGAGGCAAAAGGGGGAAAAAAAAGGCTGGGTATGGTGGTGCACACCTGTAATTCTAGAACTTGGGATGCTAAGAAAGGAGGATTGCTAGTTTGAGGCTAGCCTCAGCAACCTAGCAAGACCCTAAGCAACTTAGTGAGACACTATTACAAAATAAATAACAAAAAGGACTGGGGTTGTAGCTTGGAAGTAGAATGACCCTGGGTTCAATCTGAAAGAAAAAGAAAGGAAAGAAGAAAAAGAAAAAGGAAGAAAATGGTTAAAGGGCCTTTAATAAAAAATTATTTAAGGTACAACATTAATATTTTGCTTGTATTAAATACATAATGGTGTCTTAAATTTGAACAAAATTTATAAATGCTATTCTTTTTTCATTAAAGTGGCTTGCTTCCTAAGAAGTATCTTTTGTCAAATTTCTAAAAACATATTTAAAAATAAGTTAGATTAGGAACATGATAAGCACAATCATTTATTTTGCTTTGGTACCAATGATAAAACATTAAGAATGTCATTGAACACAAAACAAACTTAGGATGATCAGTCTTTTACCTTCAGAGAGGTAGTATATATGGGGAAAGCTTGCTCATAAGCTTATCTTAGATCTACATTTTCTTACAATAGAATGTGGCTTTGAATGGAAGTTGCTTTTGAAAGATTGTTTTGAAATTAAAAACTGAGCCAGGCGTGGTGGTGCATGCTGGTAATCCCAGTACTTGGGAGGCTAAGACAAGAGGATTACAAGTTCGTGGACAGCCCCAGCTACTTAGTGAGACCCTGTTTCAAAATAAAAAATTAAGAAATAGGGCTAGGGGTATAACTTAAAGGTAAACTGCCTCTGAGTTCAATCCCCAGTATGCAAAATAAAATAAAGTAAAATAATAAAATATAATAAAAATTAAAATAAAATAATAAGTAAAATAATAATACTCCAGTGAAATGCATGGGACTGATATAAAACCTTTGAAAATCTTACGTTTTGCTGTCATTTATAGTATCTTCTGCCAGTTTCTAAAGGGAACCCAGGTTAATCCAACCCATTACATTTAGATTAACAGTAAATAATTCCATTTTTGAGAACTGTAAAATGGCATTATATTTTCAGGATTCGTGCCCACTTATTTGTTAATAATATTTCAAAATGCATTTGAAGTTTGTATGCTTATTTTATATTCTGACATTGTTGAACGGGTTAATTCTAGAAGGGATTTTTAAAAATAGATTCCTTGGGATTTTTTATGCTAACAATTATGTCATCTGCAAATAGGGACAGTTTTTATTTCTCTCTTTCTGATCTGTATGCCTTGTATTTCTTTTTCTTACTGCGTTTCAGTATTTGCAGCAGTATGTTGATGAAGAATGGCAGGAAGAACATTCCAACTTTTCAGTCTTAGGGGGAAAGCATTTGGTCTTTTACTTGTAAATGTAATATTAGCTATAGGTTTTTATAGATACTTTTTTCATTCTAATATTTGTTAGTGTTTTTATTATGAATGTGTGTTGAATTTATTAAAGGCCTATTCTGTATCAATTGATACAAATGTGATTTTTTTTCTTTAATTAACCTGTTAATAAATATGATAGATTATATAGATTTTCAAATATCAAGCCCATCTTACATCCTTATAATAAACCTCAGTTGTTCTTGGTCCTCCCCCTCTTCTCTTCTTTTCCACCCCTTCTTCCCTCCCTTTCTTTCTCCATCCATTCTTTTTTTTCTTTCCTTCATCCCTTCTACCTTTGACTAATTTTTGCATCAGGGAAATATTACCTGAATAAAATGAATGTGGAAGTATTTTCTCTTGTTCTTTTTGCAAGAGATTATGCAGAATGGGTTTTCATTTCTCTTCCTTCCCTTCCCTTCCTTCCCTTCCCTTCCGAAACATACCCAGGAGTGGTATAGATGGGTCAAATGGTAGATCCATTCCTGATTTTCTAAGGAATCTCCATACTGATCTCCAAAATGGCTGCAACTAATTTGCAGTTCCACCAACAGTGTAGAAGAGTTCCTGTTTCCTTATATCCTTGCCAGCATTTATTATGTTTGACTTCTTGTTGATTGCCATTCTAATTAGAGTTAGGGTTAGATGGAATCTCAGTGTATTTGATTTTTCCTTTTTTCAATGCATGTAGTTAGTGCTATGAATTTCTTTCTTACATTGTTTTTGCTATGCCCTACAAATTTCAAAATGTTGATTTTTTGGGGGGAGGGGTGGTGCTAGGGGTTGAACCCAGGGACATTCTGCCTCTTGAGCTATACCTCCAGTTGCTTTTATTTTATTTTTTGATACAGGGTCTCCCTAGGTTGCTGAGAGTCTTGCTGTTGCTGAGGCAGATTCAAACTTGCAATATTCCTGTCTTAGCCTCCCAAGTACTGTTATTACAGTCATGTGCTACCATTCCTGGCTCTGTATATTCATTTTTGTTCAGTTAAATGTTTTTTAAACTTTTTTTCACTGAAGATTTCCTCTTTGACTCATGAATTATTTATAAGTATGTCATTGAGTTTCTGTGTTTTTAAAACATTTTCTATTAGCTGGGCGTGGTGGCGCACATTTGTAATCCCAGTACTTGGGAGGCTGAGACTGGAGGATCTGGGTTCGAAGCCAGCCTTAGCTACTTAGTGAGGCCCTCCACAACTTAGTGAGACTCTGTTTCAAAATAAAGTATAAAAATACGGCTTGGGGTGTAGCTCGGAGGTAGAATGCCCCTGGGTTCAATCCTCAGCACCGAAAAAAAAAAGTTTTCTATTATCTTTTTTTCATCACTTTCTACTTTGATTTTTCTGCAGTTGAACACCATCTATATTATTCTAACTCTTTTATATTTGTTGAGGTTTGTTTCACATCTAAGATATAGTTTATCTTAATATATTTTCCATAGACACTTGAAAAAAGTGTGCATTCTGCTATTTTTTGGTGAATTGCTCACTAGATACTGTTGGTTGGTGTGGTTAAGATTTTCTGTATTCTTGATGTTTTTCTGTCTAGTTCTGTCCTTTGTTGAGACAGGTGTGTTGAAGTCCTCAATCATAATTAAAGATTTTTCTGTTTGTTTTTCTAGTTCTGAGTTTTTGCTTTACATATTTTGTAATTCTGCTATGTCTAGGTGATTGATTGACCCTTTCATCATTATATGATGCCCTTCTCTGTCCTTCATAGTTTTTACTCTTTATCTGATTTAATATAGGCAGCCTTGCTTCTTCTGATGAATATTTGCATGATATATTTTTTCTTTGCTTTTATTTTCACCTCTGTACATATTTTCTTTGGAATTAGTTTCTTCTAGGCAGCATAGGCCATGTCTTTTTAAAAAATTTACTATAGGTGGGGCATAGTCTTGTATGCCAGTAATTCCTGTACTTGGGAGGCCTGGAGACTGGAGGATCACAGGTTTAAATTCAGCATTAGCAGTTTAGCGAGGCTCTCAGCAACTTAATGAGACCTTGTTTCCAAATAAAAATTAAAATAGGGCTAGTGATAAAGCTCAGAGGTAAAATGCACCTGTGTTCAATCCCCAGCACCACCACCCCCCCCAAAATTTTTTTTTTACTATAGTTTGGTAAGAGATAATTTATACTGAAAGGTTTTTTTTAAATTTTGTTTTAAACAATGCTAACAGTTCATTTTATTTATTTATTAGATGTTTATTTTTAGTTCATCCATTTTAGTGTCCAGCTTTGGGAAATTGTTTTTTTGGAATAAAATTAATTTTTAGAGATGATAATAATCCATTCTCACCTAAAGAAATATTTTAAAGAGTTGATCTTTCCTCCTTTAGTTCTCATATTTAATATCATTTTATTGCTATTAATCTTATTAACAAAATACTTAGTGATGCCTGCTTTAATCAAAATTTGAATTGAAAATGACATTTCAAGCCGGGCGTGGTGGCGCACGCTTGTAATCCCAGCATTTGGGAGGCTGAGACCGGAGGATCCGGGTTCGCGGCCAGCCTCAGCTACCTAGTGAGGCACTCTGCAACTTAGTGAGACTCGGTTTCAAAATAAAGAATAAAAAATAGGGCTGGGGGTATAGCTTGGAGGTAGAATGCCCCTGAGTTCAATCCCCAGTACCGGAAAAAAAAAAAAAAAAAGAAAATGACATTTTATTTTGTTGGTTTTGAAATTTATCAGTGTAAAGTATGACCAAATATATTTAAGCATAAAACATGTAACTGGATTGTGTAAATAGTATTTTATAGGTTAAAGTCATGCAACTTAAAACCAACCATTTTAAAGTATACAGTTCAGTGAAATTTAGTATATTGACAGTTTTGTGTAGCCAGGGCTTCATTTACTAGCATCATGATTTAAGGTTCATTCACATTGTAGCATGTATTGGTACTTTATTCCCTTTTATTTTAGCCATCTTAGTGAATGTGAAATGAGATCTCATTGTGGGGTGTTTTGTTTTGTTTTGTTTTTTACTGGAGATTGAACGAAGAGGCATTCTACCTTCAAGCTACAACCCCAGCCCGATTTTATTTCTTATTTGGAAATAGAGTCTCACTAGGTTAATGAGAGTCTCATTACTTGCTAAGGCTGTCCTCAAACCTGTGATCCTACTATCTCGGCCTCCCAAGTATTGGGATTACAAGCATGCACCACCACGCCCAGCTTGTGGGATTTTTCTACATGTGTGTGCTGGGGACTGAACTCAGGAATATTCAACCCCAGCCCTTTTTTATTCTGAAATAGGCCCTCACTAAGTTTCTGAGGGTCTTGCTAAGTTCACGAGGCTGGCCTCGAACCTGTTAACCTCCTGTCTCAGCCTCCCAAGTACTGTGATTGCAGGTATGTGTCCTGTGCCTGGCTTGATTTTCACTTGTAATTATTGACATTAGGAGTTATAACTACCATTTAGTTTTTAGTTTTTCTTTTCTCTTTGTTCTTTATTTTTCATTTCTGTGGTTTTACTTCTTCCTTTAGATTGCTTGACCAACTTTTAGAATTCCATTTTTTATTAATCTATAGTGTTTTCAAATATATCTCTTTGTGGAGATTTTCCTAGTGCTTACTCTTTTTACCCATTTGAGTGAAGTATAGTGTTTTTATCTTCCTTTATGTCTATTTACTCTCCATGTCTATTATTTACTAGTTTAAAATATTTTGTCTACATATCTTTTAGGGGCACATAGATGAGTTTTTAATGTTTCCTTCAGCCATGAAAGGTATGTTAGAAAACTCAAGGAGGGGAGGCTGAGACCGGAGGATCTGGGTTTACAGCCAGCCTCAGCTACCTAGTGAGGCACTCCGCAACTTAGTGAGACCCTGTTTCAAAAATAAAGAAGAAAAAATAGGGCTGGGAGTGTAGCTTGGAGGTAGAATGCCCCTGGGTTCAATCTCTAGTACCGTAGAGAGAGAGAGAGAGAGAGACAGACAGACAGACAGACAGACAGAGGAGGAGAGAGAGGGAGAGGGAAGAGAAACTCGAGGAGGAAAGCCTTTTCACTCATACTACATTCATCCATATTTTTGTGTGCTGTGCTCTTTCTCCCTTCCATATGTTCCAGGTTCCTTCTTTTATTATTTCCTTTTGTTTATAGGACTTATTTTAGCTATTCTTTTAGGATAAGCCTGTTACCAAGGGATTCTTCTTTTTTAAATCTGAAATGCTAATCTTGATTTTTGCCTTAATCCTAGAGGATATTGTTCCTGGACATAGGTCTAACAGTGTTGTTTTGTTTTAAGCACTGAGAAAATATTTGCCACTTCCCTTCGGACTCCACGTTTCTTTTGAGCAATTCACTATTGATCTAAGTATCTTTAATGTGAGTAGTTGTTTTCTTTGACTATTTATTTATTTTTGTGGTACTGGGGATTGAACTCAGGGGCATTCTACCTCCGAGCTATACCCCCAGCCCTGTTTTTTTATTCTTTATTTTGAAACAGGGTCTCAAAGTTGTGGAGTGTCTCACTAGGTAGCTGAGGCTGGCCGCGAACCGGGATCCTCTGGTCTCAGACCACGCCCGGCTCTCTTTGACTCTTTTAAAAGTTCTTTTTTTTTCTTCTTCCAGTTTTAGTTTTCTGATTTCTTGTTAAATCTCGGGACTTTTTAAGCATTATTTCTTTGAGTACTTTTTTAGACCTGCCTGTGTTTTCTTTCTCTTTCTGGCTCTCCAGTGACATGTATATTAGGTCTTTTGTTATCCCACAAGTACCTGAGGCCCTGTTTAATTTTCCATTCTATTTTTCTCTTTATTTATATTAATTAATTTCTATGTTTATGTCTTCCAGTTCACCAATTTTTTTCTCTTACCCTTCTGTTGTCCTGCCGAGCCCATCTAACGAGCTTTTTATTTCAGTTATATTATTTGTTTATAAAATTTCTATTTTGTTCTTTATGTTGCTTGTTTCTTTGCTGAGCCTTCTATAGCTTTGCTCAGACATACCATTTGTTCATTTGTTTCAAGTATGTTCAGAATTGCTCATTTAAGTGTTTTTTAAAAATTTTTTTATAGTAGATGCTTTAGTTGTAGCATATTATCTAGATTTTTCTGATCTTTATGATTATCTGTTCTCATTCAAGTTGAGATTTTCCTGGTGCTTTGTAGAATGAGTGCTTTTTGATTAAAGATTGTATCCTATTTAAGTCATTTTAGCTGGCTTTTCTTGGCGGCACTCCAGCAGCATAAAGGTGATTGCAGCCTCACTATTGCCAAGGTAAGGTGGAAATCTTTTTTCTCTACTTGGCTACCCTTGACACCAAAGGAAGGCTTCTCATTACAGCTGATAGGTTTTGGGAATTCTAGCCTCCCCCATAATTTCTGCTTACAATTTGGTGGGGGATGCCAATATCACCACTGGACACTAGTGATAGTTCTTGTTCTCCTATGATACTACCCTAGAAGAAAGACTGAGGAGCACTTTTTTACTACTGGGTTGAGGTAGAAATCCCATGTCACTGTGGGCAGGGAGTTGGTACCAGTTAGTGGGGATGAAGTTCCTGGCTCCTTATCAGTCTTTTTCTGATACCAGCCTCGTGGGTATTGTGTGTGTGTGTGTGTGTTGTGGGGGGGTACTAGGGATTGAACCCAGGGGCACTCTACCTCCTAGCTATACCCTCAGCCCTATCTTTTATTCTTTATTTTGAAACAGAGTCTCACTAAATTACAGAGAGCCTCTCTAGGTAGCTGAGGCTGTCCTCAAACCGCGATCCTCCTGTCTCAGCCTCTCAAGTACTGGGATTACAAGCATGCGCCACCATGCCTGACATGGTGGGTATGTTTGGACATCTACTTGCAGCCTTATGAGGTTGGAAATGTAGCTCCTCACTTGTCCTTTGTTGATAGGGGTGAGTAGGAACCACAGCCTTTTTCCTTATGTTTTACTCAAGTGGAATGGTTATTTTCTAAGAGTTTTCTCTCTTGCTAGTAAACAAAATAGTAGATAGCCCTTTCCTGGTCCTTTGGATAGAGAGCACAAGCTTTTTTGGGGGCTTTTTTCTCTATATTTGTTGGATTTTCTAAGTTACTGTCTTCTTCATCTTTAATCCCTAGATATATGAACCAAGAAACAAACAAACAAACAAACAAACAAAAACAGGGAACTCTAACAACTGTGCTCTTCCTTAGATCCCAGTGTTCTTTTTCTCTCCACATTTCAGAGTCTTTCATTTTTTAAATATATAAGGTCCAGGGTTTTTAGTTGTACTTAACATGAAGAATGGGAAATGCATCTATTCCATTTTCCCAGAAATAGAAGATCCTAGAGTGAGCTTTAAAAATAAATATCTATTTATGTCACTCATACCTTCACCATACTCAAACACCTTCAGTGGATCCATATTTTCTCCAGGATGAAGTAAAAATTCATGCTGATTGTAAGACCCTTTATTATCATACCTGTGTTTGCCTCTCCTCTTTCATCTCTGTTTACTACTCCTTTCCTCACTGATTCTTACCATACCAGACTTTTTTTTTAGTTATACCTAATGCTCCTCTAGGTCCTTCACATGTGTCATTTTTCCTTTTCCTTTTCTTTCCCCTGTCCCTTCACTGTATCTAATCTGTGCTTGTTTGTTTACAGGAAACATTCTTCACCTTGCAAACCTCTATTTCTCTATGGCACTTCTCACTATAAACATTATTTTGTTTGCATGTTGCCTTCCCTTAACTATGAGAGCACAAACTCCTTGAAAACAGGGATTTTGACTATTTTATTCATTGATATATTTTAGATCCTATAAGAGTTACATTGACTCATTGAAAACCCCAAATCAGCCAGGTGTGGTGGCGCATGTTTGTAATCCAATAACTTGGGAGGCTGAGACAGGAGTATTGCAGGTTCATGGCCAGCCTCAGCTACTTAGGCCCTCTGCAACTTAGTGAGACCATGTTTCAAGATAAAAAATAAAAAAGAGAGCTGGGGGTGTAGCTTGGAGGTAGAATGCCCTAGGTTCAATCCCCAGTGTGCAAAAAAAAAAAAAAAAAATTAATATTTATGAATGAGTGAATAATTGAAACATCACTTCTTTGAAACCTTTTCTGACCATCCCCTAAAGTGGCTCCCTACATTGTGTTTGTACATCAGTTCGTAACACACTTTTACCCTTTACCTGCAAATAAATGGCCCCTGGAAAGATTCACTCCAACTTGGAAAATTGGTTATCATACAACTCCTATTTGAGATTTTCTTCCTTATTCCTACCTTCTTCCCAAATTCAGTTCTTGTAGGACTGCTCTTTACTCATTTTTTAAAAATCATTTCTCAGTGGAGGAATAGAATCAATAAAAAATTGTTGATAGAAAGGGTAATCCTCATATTTAGTGGTCTTACCTTCCCAAGCTCTGTTCTGTTATGTGCTAATCTCAGTCATGTGCTGCATTCCATTCCATCTCTTCAATATTTTTCATTTACTCATTCATTTTTAACCTTTAAAAATTGTGACAAAGTATATATTATATAAAATTATTATTTTAATCATTTTAAGTATGTAGTTCAGCAGTATTAAGCATTCATGATTATACAACCATCATTATAAGCAATTTCTAGAACTTTTTCATCATCCCAAACTGTCACTCTGTTTTTTTTTTTTTTTTTTTTGTGGTACTGGGGATTGAACTCATGGGCATTCTACCTCCGAGCTATACCCTCAGCCCTATTTTTTATTCTTTATTTTGAAACCGAGTCTCACTAAGTTGCGGAGTGCCTCACTAGGTAGCTGAGGCTGGCCTCGAAACCGGATCCTCCGGTCTCAGCCTCCCGAATGCTGGGATTACAAGCGTGCACCACCACGCCCAGCTTACTCTGTTTTTATTAAACAGTAACTCTCTGTTCTCCCCTCCTCCAAATTGCTAGCAACAATGTATTATTCTACTTTCTGTCTTTGTGAATCTGACTATTTTAGGGACTTCATATAAGTGGAATCATACAATATTTATTCTTTAGTGTCTGGCTTATTTCACTTACCATAATACCCTCAAGGTTTATTAATGTCATAGCAAGTACTATCAGACCGACATGTGTGTATCTATGTTTATAGCTGCACAATTCACAATAGCCAAACTATGGAAGCAGCCAAGATGTCCATCGACAGATGAATGGATTACAAAACTATGGGATATGTACACAATGGAATTTTACTCAGCTATAAAGAAGAACAAAATCATGTTATTTACAGGGAAATGGATGGAACTGGAAAACATTATGTTAAGTGAGATTAGCCAGTCACAAAGAGTAAAGAAGCATATGTTCTCCCTAATAGGCGGATGCTAGGGAGATGATGGCGCATAAGAGGGTCTCCAGATGAAACAGGAGAGACCCTCGAAAGCAAAGAAGTTGATTTAACCAAAAGGGTTTTTACAGGGCGGGGGCACACTAATGTATATTAAGGTTATTCACTAAACTGAACTTGAGAGGGAGGGAGGGCGAGGGAGTGAGGTGGGAATTTGGGGAAGGGGTCAAATGAGAATTGTGAGCACATATATCGTTATCAATTTGTACCTAACAAAGATGTATGCTTACAATATATGAATAAAAAAAAAATGCCATACTGGAGTAGCCAATAGTTTGGAGGATTCCAGGTAGAGGAAAGAAAAATAATTTCACCAAAAAAAAAAAAAAAAAGAAATTTCTACCTTTTTAAGACTGAGTAATACATATTCCATTGTATTTATATAATACGTTTTGTTTATTCATTTATCTGTCTATGACTACACAGGCTGCTTCTACCTTTTGAGTATTGTGATTAATACTGCTATGGACATGAATACACAAATATCTTAAGTTCCTGCTTTTATATCCCTAGATGTGAAATTGTGTATTATATGGTAATTCTGTTTAATTTTTTGAGGAATCACCATACCATTTTCCATAGCATCTGTACCATTGTACATTTTATTTTATTTTATTTTATTTTTCTTGCTCCCTTCACTTTATTTTTTTTTTATTGTAATAATTCGTGCTTTGTATATATACACTTTTGTTAGGTACAAATTGATAAAGACAAATGTGCATACATTTCTCATCTGACCCTTTCCCCAATTCCCACCCCGCTCCCTCGCCCTCCCTCCCTCTCAAGTTCAGTTCAGTGAGTGATCTTGATATAATTGTGTAAGTACATCATGTGCCTTAGGATGCTCTCCCCCCCACACACACACCCCGTCCATTCCCTTCAGTTAAATCAACTTCTTTGCTTATCGAGGATCTCTCCTTTTCATCTGGAGACCCTCTTATGCGCCATCTTCTCCCTAGCATCTGCATATTAGGGAGAACATATGCTTCTTTACTCTTTGTGACTGGCTAATCTCACTTAACATAATGTTTTCCAGTTGCATCCATTTCCCTGCAAAGAACATGATTTTGTTCTTCTTTATGGCTGAGTAAAATTCCATTGTGTATATATCCCATAGTTTTGTAATCCATTCATCTGTGGATG
>PVLC010015746.1:0-36636 GCA_004027655.1 Graphiurus murinus
TTGGCATTGCATTGAAACTATAGGTCTAGTTGAGAAGAACTGACATCTTTACAGTATCGTCTTCTTATCCATGAATATGGAATGTCTCAATTTAGTGTTCCTTTTATCAGAGTTTTGTAGCTTTACCTCATGCAGATCTTGTGCATATTGTTTTTAGATTCATATCTGAATATATTATTTGTGGAGGACTAATGTAAATGATACCATTTTAATTTAAAATTCGACTTGTTTATTTTTGGTATATATGAAAGTGATTGACTTCTACGTATTACACTTATATTCTGCAACTTTGCTATAATCACGTATTAGTTACTACCTGTTTTTATCAATTAGATTTTATTGAAATATAGCCATGCTCATTTGTTTACATGTTGTCTGTGGCAGCTTTATACTGTAACAGCAGAGTTGAATAGTTAAAACAGAGACCATATGGTCCAGAAAGCCTAAAATATTTACTATCTGGCCCTTTACACAAATGTTTGCTGTTCCACATTCAAGAGAATTCAGGATGTGCTCGAGACATAGTAGGTACCTGGCAGAGTATGTGTTCAGTGAATGTCTGAAAAATTGATAAATATTTATCAGTCTGCAGGTGGGATGTTCATTCCTATGTGTTATGGAGGAGGTAAGTTGTGGACTCAATCCCAGCATTGCCGCTGACGACTAGAGTTCTGCACAGTGATATGGAAAGCTTAGTGTGTCCTGTTATCAAACTAAGAGGAAGAGTGAATGGTGGTGCCCATTTATTTACATATCAGACATTTATTGAAGAAACACTTATTGAGCATCAGTAATGAATAATTATTCTAGTTATGGAGCATGTACTGTGTACTCTTGCATGCTGTGTAAATATTGTCTGAGATATTCATAGCACTCCTGAAAAGCTGGTGGCATTCCTGTTTCTCAAGAGATAATGGTGAAGCTTAGACATTGATTTCCATGTATGGGGTCACATTATTAGAAAGTGGTAGAACCAGCTTCCAGGCATGGGTCCGTCTGATGCAGAAGTCCAGGATCTTGCTACTGAGTCTACTTATAAGAAGTGAGTATCAACAAACCTGAGCCTTAATGTGATTATGATCCAGAGAGTCAGAATTGTCTCAAAGTCTTTTTGGAATGAGGTAGTAAGATAGTATTCCGCAGAAGTAAGGAGGTGAAGATGATGGCTGTGACAAAAATTAGCTACATGCAGCATTATTGCTTACTGTATGTCTGATAACTGTGCAGAGCATGCTGCAGTCTCTATTTCCTAATCTGAATAGACCCACATGATCATGTGATAGGCACAGCAAGGTTGGACTGTGTCACCCCCACCCCATAATAATTACGTTCAAGTCCTAATTCCTGGCACCTGTGGATTTGAACTTATATAGAAAGAGGGTCATTGCAGATGTAATTAAGAATTTTGAGATGAGATCATCCAGGATTTAGAGTAGGCCTGAAATGCATTAACTAGAATACTTATGAAAAAGAAAAGAGAGATGTGACACATTAAGGCACAGAGGAAATGGCCATATGAAGACACAGGCCGATTCCAGAATTATGCTGCCACAACCAAGGAATGCCAGGTACCACCAAAAAAGGCAAAGAATAATTGTTCTCTAGAGCTTGTAGAGGAAGAGCAGGCCTGCTGGACATCTTTATTTTGGACTTATGTTCTCATAAAAGATGAGAAAAAATTAAGATACCAGTTCTTTGGTTTTGTGATGCAGCTACAGGAAAATAGTACAGGCACAATCATTATCCTACTTGGACAACTGAGTTAGTTGCCCAGGGCAGCATACCTGGTGAGCTTGGCTCAAGCTCAGGTGAGTCTACTTTAGGCTGCTGGAGCAGGGTTTGTGTTCAAGGTGGGGTGCAACTCGATTACCAAACTGTTGTGTACAGAGCCAATTCCGAGTGAGCCTTTGTGGTTCCTCAGAGGCTGTGTTCTCAGCCACAAAGGGCAAACACCCTTTTGCTTCCTGTGTCCAGAGATACAAGAGGAGTCCTCATGGAAGACTTGATGGACATTGTGTCCATGCTGGGCTTGACAGACCCTGGTCATGGTCCTTGTGGTTGGAGCAGAGCCCATGTGGCTGGTGCCAGCTGAGGACTTGAAGTTCACGCTGGAAAATGTGGCCTGGATCTGGACCCATCCTCTGAGGCACAGCCTGTGGAGATAATAGGAGGAAAAGGCCTCTTTGTTTGGTCTAGGGGATGAGGAGGACAGCATGTGCCTTTTATGGTCCTTGAAAGGACACTGAGCTTGTCTTGACTGATGAGGGAGCCAGTGCTGGGTTTCAGGCGCTTTGTTTAAAATTGGTAACAATTCAGTGCTCCCCAGGGAAGAAGGAGGTGGAGTAGACCCAAGGTCCGAAGAAAGTGGATGAGGCTGCCAGCCGACCTTCTCACCAGGCTGCAGCCTGGAAGGCCTGTCATAGGTGCCTATTGATATCAGAGGATGGGTCTGAACCTCCAGGGACTTCACAGTGAATTGTGGCTCAGAAGCCTCCTCTTTTACGATGTCACATCATTCACATCTCAATCATTGGATACTTCCATGAGGTCCAAGCCTGTGCCCCTGCTCTCCTTGTTCTTGGACTGCCCTGTTTTTGTTTTTGTTTTTTTTTTTTTATCTCTAGGGATGTGTCTTAATTGGCCAGAGGGGAGGAGAAATCACCCTGACTGGACCGTCGTGCAAAGTCTGTCTTTCACACAGGTTGGCTGGATGTGTGCCTGCATTTGGGGAGTGAGGCAAATGGTCAGAGAACTGCGCAAGTCTCCCTGCTAACCTGTTTCCACCCCTTCTAGGGGACAAGATAGTTGAAATGCAGGCAGCCAGTTAGCTGTTAGGAGTGTCAGGAATAGCACTTCATCGTACCAGCAGTGGGAACCGAGAGCTGGGTGGGCCAGAGGATGGAGAGGGGAGAGCTGATTGGGGTTGCCATTTGTCGATCCCTACCACTGCCAGGCAGTGTGCTCAGATTTTTGACACTTTTGCATGTTATTAAACTTAAACATCACAAAAGTTCTTTGCAGTAACTTCTCACATCTTCATTTTATAGATGCAAAAAGAAGTCTCAGGGGCTGAAGTCTTAAGGATTCATAGCAAGTGGCAATACTAGCATTTGAACCCAGAGACTTTCTGACTCCAGGGGCCATGCTTTACAGGCTACTCCTGGGGTCCCAAGTGCTGCCTGGGAGGAGCAGACTGGGTGGGGAACCAAGGAGGCTTCCTGGTGGGTATCTACATGTAGAGTATGGATGGGGAAGCTTTACTTGTTTCATAATTGTAGTGGGTAATAGCCCAGCTAAGCAAGCAGGCTTTGAAGGCCCTGTCACTTCACATACTTTACTCTGAGGTAACCATAGTAAGCTACTTTCCCTCTCGGCAGTACTGCCCACCCCTACTTCTTTGGGGTCCTTCTTCTCTGGACCCAGCCTCTTTTATAAGTTCACACTCACATATTAGACATACAGGCCATTCCATCACCCATGTGAGTGAGCTTTGTTGAGTTGCACCCATTTGGAGCTTCTGGTGTCGCCTAACCTGTCCCATCCCCTCCCCACCCCACCTTCTCTGCCCTCACCTCTGCCCTCAGACCTTAAGGTGGAGTGGGGGTGTATTACCCATACCTAGAGCAGAGTCATGCACGAGGCATGTCTCCGCCAGGCTGTTGGACTGGTGAGTTTGGTGTGGATCTTAGGGATTTCCTATATGAATGTGTTAGAGGGAAAAAAGGAGAATGAGGAATGCTTGGAAGGCTCTTCCCTAACATTCTAATTTTTACCCACTAAGTGTTAAAGTAGCAGCAGTATTTTGTTTGGTGACTGTGCAGGGGAATTGGTTTTAGTGCTCTTACCATTGGGGCTCATGAATTGATCTACCACTAAAGTCTGAATTACCTGAGAGATGAGTTTATATGGAATTTAGAAAGAGAAGACAGTGTCACATGCCACTGACCCCACAGCTTCTGTTGCCATTCCAGCTCTGGATAGTGACTGGTGTGGCAGTACTGCCAGGCATGTCTTGGCTCATCTGAGGAAAATTTCACATTCAGATCAGATGCTAGTTTAATGTGTGATATATAACTATTAAGCCAAAGAAATGAGCAAAGTTTAAAATCAGTGGCTTGTCTTGTGTGTTTTTTAAGTAGCACCCAGATCAGTCTGGTTGACAATAGACGCTTCTCAGAGGCATGAAGAACTTGTGGGGGATGGGGAGAAAGTATTAAGAGACCTTGTCACTTGAGCAGTGTCTTTTTCAACATTAAGCCCTCCTTTTTTGGCCGAAGCCATGGGATCACTTAGAAATGCATTCACATATTACTCAGGATTATGTTTTTGCAGTAAAGATAAATATGTATATGTTTGATTTTGCTTGTATTTGAAGGAGATTAGAATAGATTCATTATTGTGAAACTATAAATGATTAGTCTATCTCTATTTTGATGAAAAGCTAGAATGAGTTTTCATTCTAGTGACTTTAAGACGTGATTCTGATACTCAGTAATGGGGTGGATATGGAGTGGCAGGTAGTCCTAATCAGCCATCATATACACAGCATCCCCACCCTAGCCCTGTAGACATGCCTTTAAGGTTCATGGTGCTTGGCGTATTTGGTTTTCTGAGGCTTCTAGGAGCAGAGGCTTACTTGGGCTCCTGCAGAAAACCAAGATATACTGTAAGGCTCTGGGGAGAGGCAAAGCCCAGGAAAGAGCTTTCATTGTCCAAAAACCAACCTCATCACCAGGCAAGACTGTAGTGCCCTAGGAAATGGCTCAGGATAGAGCTCTCTTGAGGGTATGACTTTGTGGACATCTCAAAAGGTAGGTAACAGTTTGACAGAGTGCCTTTCTGCTGATTCTCTTTTTTCTCCCAGCTGCTGACTTGTCAAACCTCATTCAGACTCTCCAAGAGGACTGTGAATGACTATCAGCAATCATCTTGCTAGCTAGTCTGTAGGGGACAGATCTTTGCTTCAGGTACAGCCTGGCTAGCTGTGGTCAGGGGAAGGTCTACCTGGTAGCAGAAATTCTCACCTGTGCTCATGGAACCTTATCTGGCTCATTTCTAAAAAAAAAAAAAAAAAAAAAAGGCCAGCAGAACTTGGCTGTTTGCAGCATCTTATGTTTTTCTGCAGCTCAGGTGAGGATACTAATGTCATTTGCATGAAGGATTTTTTGGTTCATTCATGTTTGCAGCTCAGAGGCTATACCCCTCCATGCATGAGATAAATTATTACCATTTTATCTTAACCATCAAGGTGGTTAAGGCCTACCCTATGGAGTTGGGGTTGCTGTGCCAGTCCCACCTGTACTTCCAGTGCCACTTCTCTGTCACCTCCCACCGGATCCGTTCTCTCCCTTCCCCCTCCTCCAGCTGCAAAGTCATGAGAACCCAAGCATCCACCTGTGGCTGTCACTTGCTGAGTCTCCTTCAAGTAGCAGTCTCCAGAACAAAGCCAAAGAGTGGAAAGGAAGAAGTGATTGCTTGTACCTCTGCCAGCTCTGCTTCCTGATTCTCCTTAGTCTTGCCTGGTGGCCATGCAGAAGCATAAGAAGTGGCTCCTCTCCTAGAGTTTCTCTGTCAGCTTATGTAATTGCTTATGTTTTACGTTGTTCTGAAAACTTAATTCATTATTCCACATGTAATACATGTTCCTTGTAGGAAATGTAAAAAATGGTAACAGGAACAAATTGTTCCTTGATATTTATAGAGTAAGATATTATACACTAAATTCTTTTTTCCTGAAGTTAAATCAACATTAAAAGTAGCTCATTGAGATAGATAGCTGAGAAGGCCAGTATCAGGTACTCCCCAGGATCCTTTCTTTTCACAGGGACTGTGAGATTCAGGGTGGAGCAGGAGCCCTGCACACCCCAGCACTGAATGCTCCCTCCTCGTGGGTGCCTGCCTCACTCCTTTCAGAAGTTCCTACCCCAGCAGAGCCCTGTGTTGCAGAGGAGTGAGGCTCTCCCATCAGTGGCCAGGTCCTATAAGCCTAGCTTGAGGCCATTTCCTGACTCAGTGCTCAGACCTCCACCTCTCCCAATTTAAAATTACTGCTATCATTAATTTTCCCCATCAGACTAAGCAATTGAAAACACAAAGTTGGAGTAGGGCTTGTTCGTCCATCCTCTCTCTGTTCCTCCCTTCTCATTCTGAAGCCTAAAAGTAATTCTGTTTACTCTTTTGTAGAGCAAGGAGAATCCAGGCCTTTGGAAAATCATAGCTGATGTCCCCATCATGGGTTAGAAAAGTCCAGGGCCATATTGTTGAGAATTTTCAGCAAAAACAGTGAACAGAAAGATACCAATAAAATTCTCCGTGTGCCCTTATGCCATAGAAGTGTGTAAAAAGAAGGCACAGGTTACCCATGTCCTACCCCTATGCTTAACACCTGCTGATAGTTTGCTGTTGACCTCTTAACCCTTTTTGGTCCATCTGTACAGAGATAAATTAGAAAGGTGGAGGACAGCTCAGGCAGATTCAGCAGACAGCAGTTTTTTAAAAAGAAGAAACTGACATGAAGGGAAAATAAGGGCCTGAAAAAATGAATCTAGAACTTTCTTTTCATATATATCCTTCTCCCAGTGCCAGAGGATGGTTTCTGTATGAAAGACTCTTCCATAAGGAGCTGAGGAGTGAAACCTGCTCATCTGGAGGGTCTAATTTCTTTTTAAAAAATCTACCCCCAACCCTAGGGCACCCTATTGGCCGAGGACTTTGTAACTGCTGAACTGCAATTCAAATTGGAGTGTGATTGTGATCAAACCAAGTGTCTCTCATTACTCGTTTGCCTCCTGCATCAAGACTACTCACACTGACAGCGAGCAAAGCAGCCTGTGATTCATGGCAGGCCATCTTCACTTTTAATAAGCAGGCTAGTGTGGGAGGGAGAGGCAGCCGGTGGCCCCAGGGCACCTGCACTGCTTTCTTGCTGGGACCAGAAAAACCCAGGGCTCTGGGTTGCTTGTTGGGGCTGTCACTGGGCGGGTGCCTGGATTTTTATTCTAAGCCCAGCTTGCTCCAGACCTGGAGATCATTAGAGGCAAATGTGCCCGCAGTGGTCTGCCGTGCAGTGAGAATCTGGCAGGCCTTGGTTTCTTTTTGTCGCGTATGCCCATTTTACCTTATGTACTTGGTTGTTGAGATGGTCAGCGACAGTTTTATTGCGTTCCGTGTTTTTTAGTTTCTTGGGGTGCATTCTTAAAAGGCCTAATGCTTCTAGGTGCAGAGGAAGGGAGTATTCTTCTAAGCCTCTTTGAAGCAGTGGGCTGGGCTTTGTTCTCTGCAGATATGTCTGTGGAGAATCACACTGTAGACTGCCCCGGCGGGGTGGGCTGGGGTGGCTGGAGGTCATCCGAGCCTGTGTAAACTGGAGCATGGGGCTCCTGTGAGCTGATTCCTCTGCTCCAGTGTTTTATTGTTGTAGCTGAATTTTTGTTTAGGAGTTATAAAAAATTTCTTTCTTTTATAGCCAAGATAGACCATTGCTTTCTTCATTACCTAAAGTAGAAACATGGATCATATTTATTGAGGTATGTCTGAGTTTTTGTTTTACATTTTTGTTGAGGTCTCATATACCTATAGAAAAGCACATGAAGTATACATCTCAGTAAATGTTCACCTCTAAATTCCCTGTAACCATATCCCAATTAAGATTTTAAAAATTTCCAGCATTGCTAAGGCCCCAAATGCACTTCCTACCAGCATTCCCTTACCAAACAAGTACTAGATATTAGTTTATCTATCTTTTAATTTGATGTAAAATTAGTATATATTCTGTGTCTTCTTTCACTTATTATGTCTGTGAGGTTGCCATGTAATGGGGCTTTGTAAGCACTTCATTTTCATTGCTCTCTTATATTCCTTTATGTCAATTTATTACCATAGTTTCTCTGTTCTACTGTTGCTGGGAATTTTGCTTCATGGCATTTTAAAAAATATACTTTTATTGGTGCATTGTAAATATACTTCCAAATTAGGTTCAGAGTGATGGAAACACACATGAACACAGTACTTGGTGTGTTTCCTTTCTGGACCCATCCTACCCCCTCCCCCCTCCCGTACATGTTATTGATATTGGTATTGATAACTTCATATATGTACATAGAACTATTTGAGCTGTTTCCTTCGTCAAGTCTCCTTTTGACATTTTTAAAAGTTTGGCATATAAGGCATCTTTTGGTATTTGCCATAAATTATTCAGTGATTTTAAAAGCTTACTTAGCAGTGGATCTTTCTTTCCACTCAAGAGATTTTTCAGCCATAGAAAATGGATCAAATGTGAAGTTCTACCACTGGGTTGACATGGGTGGCTTGGAGCCCTTACTTTCTCTTATGGCTTGGTATAGAATGTCCCCTGGAAATAGGTCATCTATTATTTCTAGGCAGTAATAGAAGGATGCGGGTGCTAATCTTACCAGTGGCTAAGTACATTTATGGATTAATATATGTTTATTTGGTAGTAAGGTAGGCAAGTAGGGTGTGGCTGCAGGAGGTAGGTACTGGAGCTGTGACCTTGGGGACTATATATATGCCCTTCATACCTTTCCTTCTCTCTCTACTTCCTGACACCACGCTCTGAGCTCTGCAGATATGACCCACCTAACATAGAGTAAAACCTCCGAAACCTCCAGAACTGTGAGCAAACAAGTCCTCCTTCCTCAAAGTATAGTTGTCAGGTATTTGGGGTCACAGTAGTGAGAATGCTGACTGGAAAATTCTCCTTGCCTTCCTTTTTTCCTTAGGGCTGGCCTTGGTGGTTTAGCTCCTGGGTTCAGGGCTGGACTGCCTGCTTAATTTCTCCTTGCTGTGCATTCTTAGGCAAATAACATAACCTCACTGTCCTAGTCTGTGGAATGGAGATGTTAAGTGTGTAGTGAATGTTGTGCTAAGTGCTTTTGTCATACTGGCATTTTGTCCATCTCCTCACAGCTTCAGTACTCCTGTGGGTGCCACTGAGAGGTCATGGATTGGTGCCATGCTGTCCCCTCGCTGTTCCTCCAGACCCATGAAGATGTGATATGTTACATCCTGTTGGAGTATCTCTGAGGCTCTTCTCCCTGGTAGTTGGATGAGCTCTTTGGAGGCAGAAGCAAACCTTGTCACAGGACTGACAGGAAGCTGGCACTCTGCTGGTGTTATGGTTGGATCTGGATTGTCCCCAAAGCTCATGTGTTAAGGGCTCGTTCCAAGTGCAGAATGTCCAGAGGTGAGGCTTGGGGAAGTGATTGGATCACAAGGGCTCTAATCTTACCAGTGGGTTCATCCACTGATAGCATCATAATTTGGTAACATTCTGGGAGGTGGTAGAAACTCTGGGAGATGGGTCACTGGGGCATGCCCCGAAGAGTACAACTTGTACCTCACCTCTTCCTTGTTCTCTTTTTTGCTTCTCAGCTGCCATAAGCTGAGCAGCCTTCCTCTGCCATTCCCTTCCACCATACTGTTCTGCTTGACTTAGGCTCAGAGCAATGGAACCAGCTGACTGCAGACTGAAATCTTTTTAACGCTGCGCCCAATATACATCTTTCCTCCTCTAAACTGTTTTTCTCGGCCATGAAAAGCTAACTAGCATGCCTGGGTAGTGGAACTGTGTCTCCAGAGTCTTATCTCCAGGACTCACCTTTCATTGTGTACTCATTGTGTACCTGGATTTAGCAGGGCTGTTCTTGTGGCACGAGTGCCAAGAATCCAGAAAGACATTAGCCTGTGAAGAATGGAGCCCCTTCTGGGCTCCAATTTGACCCTGGCTTCCAGCCAAATTGAAATTTTGGAACCAGGCCTAGGTTTAGGTGCAGTGAAAAGATTAGATATTACCATTGTTACTACTCGCAATAACAATAGATAACATTAATTTAGTGCATGCAATCTGCATCATTTGTGTTATTTAATCTTTGCAGTAGTTCTGTGAGGTAGGTACAGTTACTACATTTGTTTATGTGTTGATCTATGTATTGGGCACCTCCCCCTTCCAAGTAGAATTAAATTTCATGAGGGGGAGGGTTTTCTTTTCTTCACTGTTCCCAAAAAGCTAGAATCCTATGAGCTCAGTAACTATTCATAAAATGGATACATGGTTCTATTTAAGAAGAATAAAAAATTGGGGCTTGAGAAGTTTAAAAAATTCACCAAAGGTCACTCTGCTAATAAGAAGAAGAGCCAGGGTCATTGGATTGAGGTCCTGCTGGTATCCATCCCCTGTTCAACGGGTGTCTTTAAGGATAGAGGTCTGGGTTTCGGCAGGTGAAGGAGGTGATCAAAGGGTGACACCTGAGCTCAGCATTTGTATGTACCTGTGGATGGGAGCCTGGCATGCTGCAGAGAGTGTGTGGGACATGCCACTTGCCACCCAGGTGGCATCATTGTAGACCCCTCACCTGTGTGAGCCTAGGTTTTGGCTTCCCTCTGAAGATATGGCAGGACAGAGTACTTATGATGGGCCTCAGTCTGGCCCTTCTTCCAGGTGCTGTAGGCAACAAGCAGATAGTTCTGTCCCAGACCATTCTATGGGAGTTTGGAAGGGCAGGAGGTGAAACTCACATTTGTCTATAAGGACCTTGGATTAGCCCTGTGTTTAGGCCAAGGACCTTGGGGGTTTTCATCTTCTTTAAGGTCTGGGTATTCCTACCAGAAAACTCTGTCGATCATGTTAACCTCACACAGGCTTTTTAAGCCATCTTGATTCTCGAATGAACTTTTACTCACAGTACAATTGTCAGCAAGTTAATTACCACTCTGGCATTATACCACAAATTGTAGCTTCAAAAAGTTTTCTTCCATTCCCAATCATTTCCCTGTCTTTGAGGAGACAACTTAACCATATTGTTCTCTCTCTCTACCCATTCTGTAATTTCAGACACAGAGTTGGACTCTTTCATTTCTATTTTTTGGACAGTTTTGAAGCCACCTTCTGACATCATTTGAGTGCTATTGAAGAAGTATTGGTAGTCTTAGCTATTTTTCACCCCAGGGTCCTTCTTGACAGGTCTAGTGAGAGTACCTTGCCAGGACATTTTCTTTAAAGGTTAAATAGCAGGTGTCTCTTTGTGCTTTCCCTCAGCATGAAGGACAGGGTCCAGTCCTAATCCAATCCTAATAATGAGGGATGAAGCTCCTATTGCTTGGGAAAGGTGGTGGTCTGCAGAGTGGGGTTTAAGGCTCAAGAGCATAGCAGTAAGAGCTTGACCCTGGACACAGATTGCCAGAGTCCATGCGGGGCCTGTGTTGAGGTCCAGCCCTCTAGGCAGTGGGGTTGGGGGTCCTCTGATAGGTGTGGATTGAGACAAGGTCACAAGAATATGCTCACACCAAATGCAGTGAAGAGGCGTATCTGTTTATTGCTTGTTAGTAGCTGTTTTTATACTATCTTTTTGCAGTAAGGCATATAGAACAGGAATTTTTACAGACTGGTTTTTCTAAAGGTTGAGTAAGTATACCTTTAACTAGAAAAACTATTTCCCATGACATTTAATGAGATTAAGAAAATAGTAAAGGTTACAAAATACAATACATATATAAAGATTCTTTTAGTATAAAGCAGTGTTAAAGGTTAACGACGAATAGCCTAAATCCATTAGTGTAAGCGTGTTTATCTATACTGTTTGCTTAGCTCTTTTTAGCAGTGTTCTTATCTTTTTCTCAGGCAGCTAGAGAGTTAATGTATCCTGTGAAGTTCCAGGGAGACAAGGTGGAAGTGGGCAAAGGCTATCTGTCTTAAAGCCTTCTTTACCCATAGATATAATAGTAGACCTAAATCTCGTTGGCTTGTTTATTTTGTTTCTATACCTGTGTGCTGAGAGGGAACAGAAGGCTGTTTAGTAACTAAGCTTGCAAAGCCCATTTCTTCACTAATATTTGTATGTGGTTAATGAATTTCTTATGGGTTGTTTTGAGGCACTGCTTTTTCAGCTAATATTGCGAAATCACAATCCGTCTGGCCACCTTCTGTTTCTAAGAAATTTTCCTTTATAATTAATGTGAAAGCAAAACCCAGAGCACCCAAAATTTCCAGAATATATAACATAATGCAAAGTAGGATATGCCATGCATTCCTTCTTTTGGAATTGTCTGCCTTGCAGGACTCCAGCGTACCGAGCCTTGCTCAAGATCCAGCTATTAAGGAGCGGTGGCAGTTTCTTTCTTCTTTGTCATTCTTTAGCCCTTCATAGTCCAAAACAGTAACTACCAGCCAGGGATAGCTACCAAACCCTTGAAATAAGGTTAGTCTGAGTTCAGATTGAATGTTAAGTCACGAACATTATATTTTGAAATCTTACTATGAGAAATCATATGCTTTTTTTTGGTACTAGGGATTATATCCAGGGCCATTGTACCTCAGAGCTACACCCCCAGCTCTTTAATATTTATTTTGAAACAGATAAGTCACTGATGGTCTTGCTAAGTTGTTGACGCTGGCCTCCAACCTGTGGTCCACCTATTTCAGCCTCACAAGTACTGGGATTACAGTTGTGTGCAACCATGCACAGCTAAATCATTTACATTTAAAAATATCAAAGACATGTTGAAATACTTTGGATGTGTTGGGTTACATAAAATACTGAAATTGCTATTAACTATGTCTTTCTACATTTTAGTGTAACTGCTAGAAAAATTACACAGGTGGCTCACACTTGTGACCACAACACAGTTGGCATAATTCTATTAGTGCTGATCTTGACTGAGGATAGTAACAGTCCCATCTTTGTGGGTGGCTGTGAGAGTTAAGTGGTTAAGTAGATGAATACTGTTAATTTGGTACCTTCTTGGCATGTAATTAGCATTCACAAAAATCGTAGACAATCATCATTGTTCTCATTTACTCATCCAAAGTGGCAGGTTAAGCTGAGAAAATTTGGATGTGCGGACATCTGGGTTGTAGTCTGAGGTGGACTGATCTCCTTTCTTCTGAAAGGTTGTACGTAATTAGGCATTCTTGGGTGTTGTAAGTAATCCTGCTGATCTGGGCTTCTCATTTGTTTTTATAATGGTTGTTTGTACACTACAGGGTAAATCCTGTTACTTAAAGGGATGGCTGCTTCTTGCAGACTGCTCTCTAGAATTCCTGGAGACTCACTTATTTACCCACCCACTTTGACCATTATAATATAGTGAAAAATCATTTTTATGCAACTAGTCATAAATAGCTAACCTTTATGACATGTTTCCCCTACTACTATATGCTAAGTACATATTTCTCCTAGTAATATATGCTAACTACTTTCCATATATTACTTTAGTTAATGCTCACAATGGCTCTGCAGGACAAGTGCTGGCCTCCCCAGTTCAGTGGAATGAAGCGAGACTTAGGGTAGGTGATGTGCCAGTAGTTAAAATGTGAGGAAGCTGAGCCTTCAGCTTGGGTCTATCTGATTTTAAAGTTACCGTATTATTTATTCTGCCCCATTAGAAGTGGAATCAAGTTTCTTTTAATTAGCAAACCTCTTGTGACACAGACTGGATATTTCAGAATGTCTGAGACCCTGAAGAGGGCATAAATTTAAAGGCATAGGAAACCCAGAAAATAGTTGAGAATCCTCAGGCCAAAGGTGAACTGGGTTTTGGACCCTGTGTGAGTTCATGGTGACCAGGTTCTGTGACTGGCTGTGAGGGCAGCATAGCCATGGTTCTAGGCTGGCCTTCTGTTTCAGCCAGGGATATCTGGCATGATTCTTTCATGCACCTGAGGTTCATCCACTAGAAAGGCTTTACATGGCCCTAGAGAGGTGGAGACACACCTGACAAATGCATTAACTTTGCCCATGCTGCTTAAAGGAGGCATTTGATATAATATTCCCAAAGCACTTTTCTTGGAAAAATCTCACTGTAGCTAAAATCTAACGTTGTATGTTTCAGAACAGGACCTTCTCTGCTATTGAGGTCTGATATAAATTTGCTGGTGACTTTGCCACGTTAGCTAAATGCCAGGAAAGATACATGTCACAGGGCTGGGTGTTCCTCTTGCCACAGGACACTGCGTAGTATATTCTCTAATGAGTGAGTACTACTGATTGGAGCGGCTGCCTTTCAGGGAAGCCGTTGCTACTGAATAAAAGATTTCTATTTAGTATCTGCTATTTCCTCTTTGACCCCCTTTCAGTCAAAATATGCAAGGTTTATTCCTCACCTCTTGACATCCAGTGGCTGTTAGAGCCTTATTAGCATTTGTTCTCATTGATGTTCATTGCATTTTAAATCTGGCAGGGACGTGATTAAGAGGTAGAAAATCACCGGATTTGGTCGGCATGTGACTGTTGGATTGTGGCATGATGACCAGCTCAGCATTTAATCACATCTCTTGTGCTTTCATTTTCCTTTTATGCCCCTGGAGGGAAAAAGGTTCAATTCCAAGTCATGCTCCAGCTTGGCAGGTGGAGGAAGGGGAAGGGACTGCAGAATTGATTGGTCCTTCTTGTGCCAAGAGGCAGGCTGGAGTCTGGGAGGCAATTTTACCTGTTGTTCACCTGAGACACCTTTGCATTGGTTGCCCCAAGAATAAGCAGGCTAGCATGGCATTTGCATAGCTGGACACTGTGTTCTGTGGTATGTCTTTGGGGTCCCAGGTAATCCTCATACTGGTCCTATGAGGTATGCAGTTGCTATGGAATGAATGCATTATATCCCCTGCCTCAAATTCCTATATTGAAGCCCTAACACAACAATGTGATGGTATTTGGAGGCGGGGCTTTTGTGAGGTTTAGATGAGGTCATGAGGGTAGATCTCTTATGATGGGATTAGTGCCCTTATAACAAGAGATTCCAAAGAGCTTGCTTCCTCTCTCTCTTGACCATCTGCAAGCTAGGAAGAGAGCCCTCACCAGGGAACCGACTCAGCCAGCGCCCTGCTCTTAGAGTTCCAGCCTCTAGAACTGTGAGCAGTGAGTTCCTGTTACTTAAGCCACCCAATCTAGTATTTTTGTTACGAGAGCTTGAGCTAAAATAGTGGTATCCAACTTTGAGAAACTGATTTGAGGCTCCCAGTGTGTGGCACATCCTGGTCAGTCAGGGCTGCCGCCTACGTTGTAGTCTCCCTAGCTCCTCTCTACCTCTGTGTGAGCATTGCCTATGGGGAGTTTGCTTACTGTGTTCTCCATGGGAGGATCTCTTATGGGCCTGTCATTTACTTCTGGCTTCCCCACAAAGCCATATTTTTAGTTGACATTGAATAGCTACCCCATGGTGGGTGGATGAATATGGCAGCCTGGGGTGGAGACCAACTCAGGACAGAGGAGGATGGAGGAGGCCACAAGTCACTCACATGCTCCATTCACTCATGTCCTATGTAGGAATCTGTGTGAGCAAGGCCTCTCAGAAAAGTCTCCTTTGCTGTGGCTGGCCTTTCCAGAGATTCCCACCCATTACCGGCATTGTCCTCATCACCTGGAACAGCCCCAAGAGGTCTCAGGTTGTCTTTTCCCTCATCGGCCCAGCTCAGCCCACTTGCCAGCTCAGCAGACACCACTCTTCCAGGTGCCTGGACCTCTGCTGCCTGCTGAGAGCCAGACTGGAAGGCAAAGAAAGGGTTAAAGCCTGCAAGTGCAAGTCCATGGTACAGAGCAGCATCTAGGTCATTCCTCCAACACAAAAGAAATGAAATACAGCTTACCCAGCTGCCGCTAGCAGCATGAACCCCGCTGCTCTGTGCAGAATAACACCAGTCAGGCGCCAGGCTGTTTTAATAACATACAACAAGATTAATCAGGGAGCCAACCACAGATTCTCTGGAGCACACAGTCCTGTGTGCAACAAGAGACAGGGGCTTGTGCGGGGAGGGAGACAGAGGCAGCAGGGACAGCAGTGCCAGGTGAGGACTAGCCCAAGAAACTGCCTGGGAGGGAAGGTAGCATTATGGCATGGTCGTCAATGTGCGTCCAGGGTGGGGCTCCAGCAGTCTCTGACGCTCTGGGATACTGTGTGGATTGCTGTGAGAGCCCCTTGGGTACTGCTTTCTAGCCTAGCCAGCTTTGGGGCTACAGAGAGCCTTTGTGCATGCTGTTCCTGCCTGAATCATCCATTCCCCTCTCTGTGTAGTTAGCTCTCACTCTTTCTTCAGGTCCCCTGAGCCTTGCTGGTCCCCCAGATGAGGTCACTGGTGCCCATTATTCCCTCTCAGGGCCCCACATTCCCCTTCTGCTTGGCACTTTCCAGTTATAATTTTACCTTAAAATGTAATGCAATCTCTCTCTTCTCCTGCTCACCGGGCCTCTATGCTTGTTCCTTGCTATGTTCACATCTGAAAAAAAAGAAAAAAGTTTTCCCACCCTGGCTCAACATTTTCTTATATAAAAGCCCATCATTAGACAAGCACAATCTCTGTGACTATTAAGGTATAGATGTATGAGTGAGAATTTGGTGGAATTGCTCTGGGCCAGGATCAAGTGTTAAACTCAGGTGAAACAGCCTGTGAGAAGCTTGTGTATTAGGGAAGCTGCCTTTGGGGGTGGTTAGGGTAGTTTAAGTAGAGCAGGGAGCCTGGAGTGGCAGGCATGGGGGATGGTGTGCCCATGCAGTTCCCTAAGTGTCCCCTCCACCCTCAGCTTGGTTACAGCCCTTTTCCTGCTACCTGGCCAGTACGGGCAGGGATTACTCTTTATCTTAGTATCCTGAGCATGGCACAGTTCTTGGTAGGTATAGACCCAAAACTAACAGTGTAAGAGAAGGTGCACAGGGGAATTCACAAGCTCTTTGGTCTGAGAAGCTTTTGTGGGATGTGTGGTTTATAAGGGTCACCTGTGGACAGATGGAAATAGCTACAAGGAATCTAACATGAAATGGTCCTGGTGATAATAGAACGTAAGTATGGTGCTTCTAGTCTATTCACCATGTCCCCTTTAATGTTCCTAAGGCATAATGTCACAAGTAGTCTATATTTCTTCCATTAAGCTGTAAATTTCTCAGAAGAAAGCATTACCCATCTGTCTTACCTTGGGCCTCAATTTCCACGGGCTGCTCTAGAAATACCCAGTGACTTGATTTTTTTAAGCCTCAACTTTATTTTCTTCCATGCACATGTACTTCTTGCTGACTGATGCTGCTTCCTCTTTCTGAATGTTGACTATGGTGGCGATTGTTACTGTTTAGGGGTGTGTAGGCTTAATGGGGTCCAGGAGAGGCCAGGGTTCCTCCCATGGATCATACATTTTGTACCAGTTCTTGTCATCAGGTGATCTTCAGTATCTCACTCTGAGTAGCAAAGGAAGGGCCTAGCTCAGGCAGGGAAAGTGTGCACAGAGGAGAACCAGAACAGCAGGTCTCCCGCCCCCCCTGAATCTAGGGCTGACACGAGTCAGTGTGAGCCAGGTCATTTGACTGTACCTACATTGTTAGCAAAAGATCACTGCCATTTGACCCAGTTGTCATTGCTCTCTCTCTTTTTCATCTCTGACTCAGCAGTTTAAGTAATCTACCAGGTCTGGTGTTTGAAAATTGGGACCACAATCATTTGCTATTCTTAAATTTTCTTAGTCTGATTCTCTCCTTATTTGGCTGACAGTTGGTCCACACTTGGCTAGAGTATCTCTCCCCCTTTCTCTCATCTTCGCTCAGAACCATATTCTCTTCCCTCTGCTTCTCACTGGCTTTCACAGCAGAGGCCTGTGCTGGACCTTCCCCCCTTCCTAATTTAATCACGAATTCCCATGGAGTCATTCATAACTCTGCAGTACTCAGCGGTCCTTTTTTGACTAGCAGTTGGTCAGTGCCAAATGCCACTGAATCTTTTCACTTAAATGTAGTCCCAAATGATGGAGGTGGCATGGGGTAGGACTCGAGATTTGACCTTTCAGACAACTTAGTGAAAAGATGGAGGACACAAGAGTTGGAGTTCAACAGGTCCTGCTCCCATCTATCCCCTGGCACCCCAGTCAAGAGCAAGTGTGTTAACATCTCTGCCTTATCTAGAAAATGAAGATGGTTACATCAACCTCTTAGGGTTATTATGAGGATTAAATGAGATCCTATATCTCTACACTATTTAGTGTAATTCCTGGTGGTCAGTAAGTGGTAGCTACTTGGTGTATTATTTTCTAGCTTACAGATGAGACAGTTGCAAGTTTTCTATTTTGAAAATGTCAAAATTGTTCTGTTTCCCCTGTGACATCTTAGACTTTATTAAGATTGAAAAATGCTGTCTTGTCCTTGGAGCCCTAGGAGAGTATTCTTGGAGAGTCTTTCTTTCTTATACTGAAGATTGCACTCAGTGGCATTTTACCTCTGAATTACACCCTAGCCCCCCTTTTTTAGTTTTTAATTTAGAAACAGTATTTCACTAAGTCACTGTGATCCTCCTGTTTCACCGTCCTAAGTCCTGGGATTACAGGCATGTGCCACCACTCCTGGCATGCAATTCTTGACTAGTGTGCTGAGAACTGTTGTCTTCATCTCTACTTGCCTGCTCATTCACCTCAGTGCAGGAAGCTTTTCTGGGACCCTGTCCCATCTCTGCCTTCCTTGGCACAGGTTGGGAGCCAGTGCCATACACAGAGCCTTGGCCACTCCCTCTGAGACAATTCCTGAGAATTTGCTTTTTCCCAGGGATGCCAGAAGTTTTGGGGCTGTGCTTTTGTGTGCTGCTGTGTGTAAATGACGCTACAGAATATTTAATAAGGTCAATCATAATACATGTTTGAAAACTATAAGTTGAGTTAGGAAAACAGCTTTGATTGCATGAGTAATATTTAAAGTGCCTGCTAAAAATACAGTAACTTTTCTGTCAATAATAGAAAACCTTCTGAGCTCTGAAGAGATTTTTAAAGCAAGATCCAGGGGCTCTTGCCTGTTACGGTGAAAGTTTCCATTAAACAGATGATTCATACTACAAGAGTGGAATGATTAACATGAATTATGGGGAAATTATTCTAAGATGCGGATGTCTGATTTATGAATGGGTTAGGAAGCAGGTTTCTCCACAATTGGTTTCTTTTAAAGGAGGATTTTAGCTTACTAAAGCCCTCTAAAGAGGGATTACCCCAGCATTGGTGTTTCTTTTAAGGTGATGTCTCAGGATCCTTTATTTAAAGAGGGAAATCTTGCTTCCAAGAAAAGAGAGGTTATCTGCTTTTGTCAATTCCACAGTAGATTCTAGAATTCTTCCCAAACCTGACTCAATTAGAAAGGTTTTAGATAACTAGTACTGTGTGTGTGTGTGTGTGTGTGTGTGTGTGTGTGTGTGTGTGTGTGTGTGTGTGACTCCAGGCCCTCTGCAAAGGGCTGGGAAGAAACCAAGGTTAACTGAAGATGGACTGGTGATGGATAAAGGCAATGGCTCAGCCTTTCTTCATCTGCTCACCTGCCATAGTGCTGCCCTTTGGGAGGTGCTGAGCAGGTTCCAGACTGAGAAATGCAGCCTGGGAGGACAAAGAATGCTGAGCAAGAGAGTGGCTATTGAAAGCTGAGTGTTCTGTCCATGAAGCCCAAGAGCTTGACACCGTCCTCACCAAAAGTGTGACCTGAAGCCCTGCTGTGAGTCAAGCCAGGACTCCTGTGCGAAGCTCGGGCTCTATCTGGGACAGCATATGATGGGATGGCAGCAATCCTGCAGGGAGCACTACTGAGTGGTTTGCATGCATCCAGTCCCCTCAGCCTTTACTGTCAGCCCCATTTCACAGATGGCAGGACTTTAGGCCACACAAACAGTAGGAAGTGATGGAGCTCCAGTTGGAGCCCAGTTCTGCCTGATTCCGAGCCTTGACTTAAATCCTGCTTGCTTCTCTGTTAAAAGGGAGCTAATGCTACCAGGTCATGGTGCTGTAAGCACCAAATATTTATCACAGTCCTGACATTAGAGGCCCCAGGTGGGGAGGCTTCAGGTTTCTTGCATCTTATACACCCATGCTGTAGTGTTAATTGAGAGAACAGGTGAATTCTCTCTGTTGTCTGTTGTCTGGCAGTCACCAGGGATGTGGGACTGTTGTGTAAAAGCTTTTCATGTTCTGCAGATTTGTGTGGACCCCTCTCTAACACACCCAAAGGGTAAAAATGACTGCATTTTTCTTTGGCTTTGTGTGGATTCTTCCATCAGGTCACTTGAGTAGCAAATGACATATAAACCAAAGTGGCAGTGCCATTTAGAAATGAGATGTTCACTTGTACCTGCCAAAGATGTATGATTACAGTGCACCAATTAAAAATAAAATAAAATAAAATTTTAATAAAAGAAATGAGATGTTCAGGGTTCAGCATGAAAGCAGCTATCACTTTTCTGCAGGGTAGGACTATGCTATAATCTGAAAAGAGTGATGGGCAATTTGTAATCTCACTTTTCATGAATTTAACAGGGGTGGTAAATTGTGTATGTGTATATGTGATTAAGTTTCCTGCTAAACTCCAGGAAGATGATTGGGTCTCCTGAAATGTCTGGGGAACATGGGTGGGTGGCAATTTGTTCATGCATTGAGTCATTCATTCATGCACACTGCAGATAGAGTTGAATCTCTATGTGTCAAGCCCAGTGGGAAGCACTGGGGATTAGTGGTGGAAAAGATGGATGTAGTTACTGCCTTAATGGAACCCACTGTTCTAGATGGGAGACAACCCATAAATGAACAGCCATCCACTCTATCAATTGATTACTGTTGTTGTGAAGGGAAGACCCATGGCCACAGAAAAGCAGACAATGTCAGTGTCACTGTGGACAAAAGGGAATTAGGATATGAAGAGTGATGAACGCAGTGAGTGGGGAGGGATACTCGATGCCTCCTTGGTCTTCTGGCAAAGGTGGGGTGGAGAGCCTTGGACTCAGATAAGCCTGGGTTGGTCACCTACTAGTGGTATCACCTTGGATTGGTGATGTAACCTCTGAGTTGTAACCTGTCTTAAAAATGTGAATGGAAGCCTGGTGTGATGATACATGGGATAGCTCCCAAGTACTGTAATCCCAGTACTTGGGAGGCTGAGACAGGAGGATTGCAGGTTCCAGGCCATCCTCAGCAATTTAGTGAGATTCTGTTTCAAAATAAGTAATATTGAGCTGGAGGTGTATTTTAGAATGCCCTTGGGTTCAATCCCCAATACTACCAAAAATGAAAAAAAAAAAATGTGGATGAAAACACCTACCCTTCAGTGTTGCCATAAAAAATGAATTAATTTGAATGTTTAGCACTGTGGTGTTTGCCTGGTACACTGTAGATGCAAGATATACCATTTATCTTGCCCATTCACTTGCCTTAGCCTTGGAGTTGATGAAACAGCCATAGGTGTGCAGAGGGTGATTCAGCATTAGGGAAAATTGCTTGTAAGTCCTGGCATTTAATCCTTGGGCTCCTCCACTTACCCCACCCTCACCCCAAGCCAGTGGAGGGGAGTGGGTGGAGGAACAGCCTGGTTGTTTACTCCTCAGTTTGCTGGGGTGAATAAGGTCAGAACTATAGAGTCAGAGACAGGAGGCAACTGCTTAGGGAAAGAAACAAGTAGCTGGGGTTGGAGGTGGGACCAGGGCCCTGGATTCTCAGGCTCTCTGTGATGGGTAAACAGAAGTCCTGTTTCCACACCTTCAGTGCTTATTTTTACTGCCATCCACACCTGCCTCTGGCAAAGAAGGGCTTTTGGGGCTCACTCCAAGGATGCATTTGTGCACTGCAAGGCTGGCCCTAGTGCCTGGCTATCCATACTGGCTCTGAAGGGCAGCTGTGCCATGTTTCCAGTGCTAGATTTCTTTTATTGAGAAATTGTTTGCAAAAGAAGTCCTATTTCTCTACTGACTTAGGTTATTTTGGAAAACCTCCTTTTTTATTTATGTTTCTGCCCTTCATTTTGCACCTACTTTGTGCTTGTTGCCATGGATATGATATGATGATGGACAAAATACAGTCCCTATCCTCCCCCACCACTATGTTAACTCCTAGCAGCTCTAGGACAATACAATTCCTATCCTTGTTATGCGGGTGAGGTGGCTGAGACTTAGAGCAAGTTGGCCATTTATCCAGGGCCTCACAGAACTAAGATTCCTGTCTGGGTTCACCCATCTTCACTGTGACCTGGGACAGTGCATTTATTGTAGGATAGGGACTCCTCATGCTGCAGTTTGTTTCCTGGCTCTGTACTCAGGACTTACGGATGTGTACACCAATATTTACCAAAGCTCCGAGTTAGCTCACTTCCTAGCAAAACCTTTTGTAAAGAAATTAGGTGCATATTATGCATGTCTGCTCTACAAGTTTTAGTGTTCTTGGTGCCTGTATAAGTCTTTTGTGGAGAGGTAGGTATCTCAAGAAAGATGCTCATCTTAAATTGGGAACTTTGGAGGGCAAGATCTGGATCTTATTCATCATGCTACCCAGTACTTGGCATGCTACTGGCATGAAGATGTATTCATGTGTTTACAGGGTAAAGAAGGATTGTGGGAGCCGGGCGTGGTGGCGCACGCTTGTAATCCCAGCATTCGGGAGGCTGAGACCGGAGGATCCGGGTTCGCGGCCAGCCTCAGCTACCTAGTGAGGCACTCCGCAACTTAGTGAGACCCTGTTTCAAAATAAAGAATAAAAAAATAGGGCTCAGAGGTAGAATGCCCCTGAGTTCAATCCCCAGTACCGCAAAAAAAAAAAAAAAAAGAAGGATTGTGGGGCCTCAGGCTGGATAATGTTGTGATGAAGTGTGTCCATGCTGGAGTTGAACTGATGTGGGGCCAAGGAGAACCTGGTCACTTTCTGACAGCACATCTTGGACAAAAGGGACTCTACCTCCCTGAGTATCAGTTTCCTGACTCAGTGTTGTGGAAATGAGAGATAATACAAGCCAAGAACTTACTACAGGGCTTGCCTATGTTGAACCAAGGGTTGGCACACTGTGGCCCTCAGGCCAGATCTGACCAGCTGCCGGCTTTTCCATGAGTTCTGTTTAAACACAGCATGCTCTTTCTGTTATGTACTGTCTGTGGCTGCTTTTGAATTATAGTGGAAGTCTTGAGTAGTTGTGACTGGGACTGGATGGCCCACAAAACCAAAAGTATTTACTCTCTGTTCCTTTACAGTGAAAGGTTGCTGCCCTTTGTGTTAAGCCCTTAGCAGATGGCAAGTGCAGTTATTATAATTATTGCCATTATAACTCTGGCCCCTTCTACTTCTTCAGTCAGCTTTAAAGCAATGACTTTCTTCTGTGCTTTTGAGCTTTGGAGAAACATTTCACTGGCATGGTGAACATATCTGTGCTTCCCCTGTATCTGGAGTTCATGGCCCTGAAGCTTTGGGTAGCCTTCTTCCCACCTTTTTTTCCCCTTCTGGTGGTTCTTTATAGTTTTGGCTGCTCAGAGGTGGTGCTTCCACAGAACTCTTTCATCTCTGAATGGCCTAGGCTGAAATTATAGGACAGCCTGCTGTAAAGTCACCTGACTTGAAAGGGTAAATAAACAGGCTTTGTATGTGAGGTTCACCTTGCTTCTGGGGAGCCTGGAGGGATAAGAACTCCTCAGCTCTGGGAACATGGACCTGCCTGAGACCTGACTTCCTTCCCACATTTCCTGCTTTTGGAGGTGAAATGTCCCAAATCATGGAGGTATGTTCCTTCCTCAGTAATTTTCTTTTTAAAAATGTAATATTTTTTGGATTATAAATATAATACATGTAATTTGTGGAAACATGAGAAATGAAGAAAACTATAGCAATCAATCCAAATCCTACTACCCAGAGATAACTACTACTAGCATTTTCAACATATTTGTTCCAGATTCCTAATCATATGTAAATGCCTACAAAATTGAAATCACATTGCTTATGTAATTTTATTTCCTACACTTTTACTTATTATAATGATTTCTTCCATTACTAAATGTTCTTCAAAACCTGATTTTCTATCTACACATGAACACATGCATCCATCACCCACCCACCTAGGCATGCCTGTATCCATCCATCCAACAGATATTTTCTAGTGTCTCTGCATCCCAAATCCTGTTCCAGGTGCCAGAGATGCAGTAGTGAGTACAACTAGACCTTATCCTTCTCTCTACAGAGCTCATGGTCTAGTAGGGTGTGTAGAATGATAGTTATTATACCATTGTCATAATCAGCTCTCATTACTATAAAAATATTATAGACTGAATGGGTTAAACAATAAACATTTATTTTCTCAATTCTTGGGAAGTCCAAGATCAAGATACCAGCAGATTCAGTTCTTGGGAGACCTTTTTCCTGACCTGCAGATGGACACCCTCTTGTCAGGTGCTCACATGGTGGAGAAAGTATGCTCTGATAGCTCTCTTCTTCTTATAAGAGCACTAATACTATCATAGGCTCTTTTCATGACTTCACCTAAGCTTACATACCTTCCAAAGACACGGGTTTTTTAAACATAGAAATTTGAGGGGGAGGGAACACAACATGCAGTACAACAACATCGTGTGATAATCCGTTAATGTGGAGGAAGAACAGGTGATGTGACACGTGTAGAAGAGTCATGTCACTGCTGTTGGTGTGGTGAAGAAATAAAGGCTTCTCAGAGGTGGTTGGTATCAGTGTCTAAAGTCATCTCTTTGGAGAAAGCTTGAAGAATTCTAATCTGTCAGGTCTCTTTGGAGCAGTAGACAATCTTCTGAGAAATGTGTGCTTGAATGAGATGGAAGGAAAGGAATTGAGTAGTTATTGTTATGGCAGAACCCCAAATAATGTCGTGCCATGTTATTATCCAGACTGTTTTCCTAGCATGGGGCACTTTAGAAATAAAGTGAGGTACTGCTGAGATAAAAGCAGGCAGACTCATTTGGTGATGTTGAGCATGTTTCTGAAATAGGCAATGTTCCAAAGGGAATCCCTTCCCTCCCTAGACTTAAGGGCACATCTTAGGATGGGTGGCATTTAGAGAAGTCCTTGTTTTTTTTTTTTTTTTTTAGATTCAGCAGCACCATATGAAATTACAGCTCCTGTCTGCCTCCTGGTGACTTTGGAAGGGCCCGGACTCCATGAGGGTGCAGATGGCCATTGGGCTAATGTAGAAAAGGGTGCAGCCTTGTGAGGTGATGCAAAACCCAGAGACACAATTGTTTTATAGTTCTAAGTGCACCTCACCTTATTACCCACATTTTAAAAAATTTTCTCTTTCCCTTTTATTTTGTGGTACTGAGGATTGAACCCAGAGGCATTCAACCCACAAGCTATATCCCCAGACCTTTTAATTTTTGTTTTGAAATAGGATCTCTCTAGGTTGCTGAGGGTCTTGCTAAGTTGCTGAGACTATTATTGAACCTGTGATCTTCCTGTCTTAGCTTCCCAAGTATTGGGATTGCAGGCATGTGCCGCCACACATGGCTCACACCTTTGTTTTTAGGTGTTTTCCTCAAGGAACAATGGGAGAGAGATGGCTGTGGTGACAGAATGATTACAGATTGAATTTTGCACGTTTATGCTTGACAGCTGAGCTGGACCCCAAAATTGTGTGTCTGCAACAAGAGTGGTGGCACCAGTTACTGTTTGTCTTAAATTCTCCCAGAGTGGTCAAAATGAAAGTTGGCTCTCTTCCTTTCATGTTTAGAAGATGGAATTGATCAGGAACAGTCTTCATGGGGAATGAGGAGTACATGTGTCACCATGAGGAGCTGTGAAGTTGCTGCAGGATGAATCTGTGAGTCATAGCTGCCTCCCAGCAGTGGAAGGGTAGACACATAGTTATGTAAGTGACGTGGAGAAAGCTCAGTGCTCTATCATATGCATTACAGAAAGAAAAAATACGTAGCTCAGAAAATGTATCTATATATTTCTTCTTGACTTTTTATCTTTATCCAAGTTAGGCAAGCATATAAAAATGCTGACTGTATTTGCTCCTTAGTATGGACTGCAGTGCTTTTTAGAAAAATATAAAAATGACTTTTCATTAGTAATAGCCTGCAAGGAAGGCAGAAACTAACAAAATTTGCATTTCTTCACCTTCATCTGTAAGATGTGGGAATTATCACTACCCTGTAGGGTTTGCTGTTAGTATTAAATTAGAGCACCTGTCCTTAACCTACTGCTTGCTATATAGTAGGTACACGGTAAGTGGAAGCTATTATTTTTATTGATATAATAGCTAATTTTGATTCAGGGTTCAAAGTGCTTTGCATGTATTAACTCTCTTAATTGATTTTATATGCTCCGAGTCGCCTATATTTAGGACTTTAATCAGAGATGGAGCTGTCGATGAGAATGCACACTTGTGCCTTGCTCACCATCCTCGGGGCAGCTGATGTCCTGGTGATGAGCAGCCAGAGAAGTGTTTTATAACCAAATGAAAGTATCATCCAAATACAAATTTCCAGCTTGATCCCTAGATTGCTTTCTAAGATACAGTAATATTACTCTAAAGTGATCCAAAGTTTTATGCTTAAGAGTGTTCTTTGTCCCAGTTAGAGAATTCTTATTTCTTATGGACAGGAAGCTCAAAAGATTGCTCCTAATATAGGCCTTATACCTAGGCTCCCTAGTGGGCTTGATTTATTTAGACATCCTTTGAGGCTAACACCCTGTGATGGACAATTTTTAGCCTTCATCCTAGAAATGATACCTTAAGCAGCTATCCTCCATTCTATACTGAAGGCTTTGTGATGAGTTCATACTTTCAGAGCTATCTAAAAGCACCTATTAAATTGGAGTTCAAGATACGTAGATTCTTGATTTGATGGCATAAGTCTTGAAGTTTTGCTCAGGAAGCACAGAAAAACCCTTTAGAGTTTTCAGTTTTTAATCTGTTTGAACAGAGTCTCAGAAAAGATCCAGCTAAATAATAACAAATTCTGATATAAACAGTTTACCAAAACCAACAGAGAATATCTCTTAAGCACAAAACCTCCTGGAGCACTCAAGTTTTGCAGGAAATAGCCAAAGATCTATGAGATGAATTCTGTTTCTAACCATTATTGGTGCAAGTTATGCTGTCTAAGGGGTTGTTACTGGGAAGGAAGCCTTTCTGTCTGTCTATCTTTATTGCATGAAAATGACCAGAGATAAATGTGTTGTATAGATGAGGGGCAAGAGAGTGTTTCCCTTGGTTTGTGCTGTGTCCCTTTCTGTCATTTGGTAGGAATGAAAGACAGTAAAAGGATGCTTTTGGTCTTGGGAAAGTAGTTGGTCTTAGCCAGCTATTGCTCAGTGATGTCTCTCATGGGCAAATAGCATGTAGCCATAGGGCTTCTTTATCCCTTCCGACTGTGGAGACCTAATTAGGTCATTTGTTGCTCTCTGACTTCTGTAGAGAGAAATCTTTGGGGTTTGCAGTGGCTGGTGCAGTCTCCAGGAAGGAAAGAGGCTCCAGAAGTCCTTGTTGGAAGGTGAAATTTCAGTTTGTTTGTTTGTTTTTTTACATTTGCCTCTCAAGGGAAAGTGAGTCTGGCAATGATTTCTTGATTCTCAGGAAAATCCATAAGGTATAAAAGGAATGGAACCTTAGCATAATAGTATTTTATTCTGATGGAAGATGGATTATTAACAGAGGGTAAGGAGAGGAGACTGCAAAAGTTCCAATTATTCTGTTATGAAAGAATAAGAAAAATTCCATTTCCTTCCAGCTTCACAAAGATTGTATGAGAACCATTAGTCACAGATGAGGTGGAAACACACTGACCTCTTTAAAGGAAAAAGTATATGTACAGCCTGTTCCAGCAGTACATGCTGGGTTGCATCTTGCCCCTTAGAGCATTTGTGTATGCTAACCTTGCAACTTCTCATATGCACACCATCACATGGTTCAATGCCTTTCTGCATGTTGGTCCTTCTAAGAACACCTTTTCTGTCAGCCCCGCCAACTCCCATTCATCCTTCAAGACCCAGCTCGGGCATCTTTCTCATTCTTTCTCTGTCTCTCTCTCTAGCTTCCTTAATCCTCTCATTCCACAAGCAGAGCTAATTGTGCTCTCCTTTGCTTCCACTGACCTAGAACACATATAGGTTACAATTCTCATTCCACATTGCCTCACACTGTGCTCTAACAAAGTGAGTATCGGGGCTAATTTGTTTTATAGTGCTTTTTTTGCAGGCACACCTACCCTTCGGATCTGTAAACTTCCTAATATCAAAGAATGTGTTCTATTTACCCCCGTGTCCCCAGGAAACTGTGCAGTATCTGGATCATAATTATAGGTGTTCTGTTATGATGAACTGATGGATAGATTCAGCACAGTGGCCTCAGGATGTATTAATGTTAGATGGCAAATGCAGTGAGCGTTTGCCAGTGTGTCCCTCATAGAGTTCCATTGTAAGCTCTGATTCTTTGTTCAGGGGACATCCTATCGGGGATACTGAGCTATGGGTGATCAAAAGAAATCAGGTCTTCCTATGAACAGGAAGGAATGGGAGGGAGAGGAAGGGGAAGTTTCTGCTAGTTACCAGGTCAGCAGCAGGTAATGTTCCCTTTTGTATTTTTGGGAGGCAAGATAGGCTGCTGTGATCAAAGTGCCTGATGCTGTTTTAGAGGTGGAACTTGGCCCTGGTATCTAGGCTGGGGGAAGCATAGGATGCCCCCCAGGATGGTCCACACACAGCTCTCAAATAGTTTTATGAGGAAGTGAATGGAATCTATCTGCTTAGGTTCCTGACAAATAAAATGACAGTAACAACAAAAGCAAGTGCTCTTTGCTTATTGACATGATGCTGGGCAAATGCCCAAATCTTTTAAATTTCCCACCAAGTTTCCTAAATGTCCAGATGGCAATTTGTGGGTGAATAATTTATAACTACATATTTTATGCATTATGCAGTGCAGATCTAAATTATAAATTGACCTCACTTTGCAGTTTACCTTAGTTAATAAGTGGACTTGGTGGTGGTAGTCTTGATCAGCTAAATTGGTGCTGAGTTAGTGTTAGTAAGAGGGAACTGGAATGGTTGGTCCAATCCAACCTGCAGTGATGAGCCAGAGGTGGTGGAAATGAGGTCCTATAACTTGGGGTGCTTTGACTCAGTTGAGCTTACTCTCTGAGGGTGAGCTCAAGTCTGGGCCAATCCAGGCACCTCAGCTATTGGCTCAGGTCCTGAGAAAAGGGTGATAGAAGTGAGTTGCAGCCGTAAAACTGAGCCTCTTCTCTAGTCTGTCACCCTCCGGGGGGAGCATGCTTGGCCTCCAGCAGGATGTGTCCCAGGTGACGCCCAGGCATCTTATCCACATAACCTGTTGTGCTAAGCAACTGTTGCCCTGAGCAGAGGCCACCTGTCTTGACTCTATAATGGCAGTATACAGAGCCCCACTTGGGGGTAGATTCTGAACTGAGCCAGAGAAGGAGAGGGGAGGCATGAGGACTGGAGAAGCTATCAAATAAGAGTAGTGTGGGGTGTCAGGGATAGTCCAGAGTGCTTAACAGTACATTGAGTGGTTCAGTCTTTAAAGCAAACCAGGGGTAAAAGACATGTGGGGAAACAGGAAGATGATGGTGGAACTCTGGGATGCTCTATCCAAATGTGCGTCTTGTCTAGCCCCACACCAGGCCCTCCTTCTATACCCTTACTGACTCCCAGGGTGGCTCTTTGAGATGGTTCTGATCTCCCATTATACTAAGATGGGAACTTAGACTTTGAGTAAGCCGTTCACTCAAGGTGACATGGTAATAAGTGAGGCTTGAAAGCAGGGCATCCAGTTAGTATTAACTGAGTTCCTTGCAAGGGCTGGGTCCTCTGCTGGGTCCTGGGATTGAGTAGGAAATAAGCAGACAGATCTCTGTCCCCATAATAGTTCAAGTGGTGGCCAAGACATGAAATAAAGCTGTCCACCAACTAAGTGCCTGAATTTTGCAGCTGATGCCAAGGCTCTCCCTCTTAAATTTGATGGCATATGGATTGAGTAGCTAGCCTGCTCAGCAGGTAGTGATTGAAAGCCTGCTGTGTGTAAGACTCTGTGCCATGAGAGGTGTACATAGAGGCACAGTTCTAACTTTAAGGAGCTCAGAATTGGAGGTGGTTGGGAGAAGTGGAGCACATGGGTGACAGAACAAGAGTGTGGCTCCAGGGGGCACTGAAGAGGGCACCTGGAGGGCCAAAGGGATGGCACTCAGGTCATCCCAGGGAATTGTAGAGGGGTTCAGTGGAGGTCAGGTTTGAGGTATCCATGAGGACTGAGGAGAGAACCTGTGAGGGCAGAAAGCCATGGCAGGCTTTCTGGGGAAATTCAGCTACAGTGAAAAAATAAGTAGAGAAATATAGGCAGCTAGAGGATAGGGACCAGAAACAGGGGTTTGTGCTTTGTATGGTGAGGTGTGGGGGCCAGGTGTGCTGGATTTGTGCAGCAGTGGACTAGAGACACACCTAGGGTCATCTGGCAGCTGGTGTTGATAGTGGTGTGATCTTGGAGCAGGGAGGTCTGGTTTCAGAGCTCTTGAGGTTCTGAACTTGGGTGAAGATGGTGGGAGTAGAAAGAAATGGCAGATATAGCGTTTATTGTAGGCAGCAAGTATCTGTAGAGTCAGGATGTGGGCAAGGGGTGAAAACCTGTGCATTACCCTTCTGGAATAAGATAGGCCTGCCATGGACAGAGAGTGTGTGGCAGAGCATGAAGAGAAGGGCTCCTCTTCTTGCCCCTGCTGAGCTTCCCACTTAGGAATGAGTTTCCAGTCATGATCTTGTGCTGGCTGAGTGTTCTGGGGACCTGTGATTTGCACATTGCTATAGTTCTTCTTGATCAGATTGCAAGGGAGGGATGTGACGGCAGTTAAGAGTTTGACAGAGCTGAACAATTTATTATCTGTTGGATCAGAAGTATTAGTTTCTGTTGGATTCAGGTAACTCAGCTGCTGAGGGGTTGGATAGCACAAGGCTATGGTCAGTTGACTGCCTGGTTTATTGGTTTACTTTTCATCCAGATCCTTTTATTTATATTTGTTCTCTGTCAATCTGTTACCTCTGACTTGACTAGTACTATAGTAAGTCTTGGCAAATCTAGAACTCCAAAGATGTTTGCTGTGTAGATATCAAAAAGTCTTCAAAAGGACTCAGTATCTTTTTAATTTTTTTTTTCAAATACAGAACATAATTGTGAGTGTGTGAAGATAAAAAAAAAAAATGGAGGCTGGGTGTGGTAGTGCATGCCTGTAATCCCAGTATTTTGGGAAGCTGAGATAGGAGAATAACAGGTTTGAGGCCAGCCTCAGAACTTTAACAAGACCCCATTTCAAAATAAAAAGGGGAGGTAGAATGCTTCTGGGGTCAATCCCCAGTACCAAGGTGCAGGGGTGGGGAGGAAGACCATGGAGGTGTGTCATTATGATGTTCGCACCCCTCCAACCCACACATGAAAAATCAGCATTCTCTGTGTATGTTTTTAAATAGAGAAGTTATTTTGCCAGCGTTGGTAGGAAATGACAAGTTCTCCTTGGCTACAGTCCTGGTCTCAGCAAGTCATTCTATAATATCTCTACTTGCACAAACCAGAAATCTGAATTCTCATCTCCAAGAACTGGGCTGACTTGAACTTAGACACTCAATAATATTGACTATTTAAATAAATGTCCTCAAATACTGCAGCTCTTTTGGCAATTATAGATATTTTCCCAAGGATGTGTAGAATTGGAACTAAAAAGATATGCAAACCCAAACATCTTTTGTATTTATCCCATCCTTGCATACATCAGGTTTCCTAAGAAGGACTGTTGATTTTTTCTTTCAGCCATGGAGCAGGCATGTATTGAGAGCCACACATATGTAAATAAGGACTCAGCAGCCTGCCTGCTGTTCTATTCTTCAGAGAACTATCGATTTTGACTCCGGAGAGTTACCTAAAAGTCCTCTTTTCACATTTTTTTCTTCATTTGTGTATGACCTGCATCAGTGTGTTGCGTATACAATGTGGTCTTTGTAATGCACCTTGCAAGTTTGGCAGAGCTCTTTGGAAGGTTTAGGGCGAAGAGGGCTGTTTTAGCGCTGTATTGATCTGTAGCAAGTTATTGAAGTTTGTTGCAAATGCTCACTTCCATTTTTCCCATTCAGTGTTACTGAAATCACTGGTCTGCAGAATTAAGAGTCAGATTTCCAAAGAGATGTTGTGTTATTTTTTTTCTTGATTGTAATTTAAACACGGTCCCTGCGCTCTATCCTTTCAGAGCATTTGGATTACCCTTGGCAACAGAGGAGCAATATAATTGTTGCAATTTTATTTTATATTGAAACTGCTTCACCACATTTCCTAATCTTGGTCTATGCAATCTTTTTTTTTTTTTGCAAAGAAATTATGAATGTGTATGGAAGCCCTAAGCAGGGCACAAAGACATCAAAGATGGCTATAATCATAAAAAGCACATGCAAATCTTTCACATTAATAATTCACAGTTAAGCACAAGCACTATGGCCCCCTGTCTGGAACTGCAGCAAGTAGCAATTTGTTTAGCTTTGGTAAAGGGCACGGAATCACTAAGTTCAGATGTTCTATTTTGGTCTTGCACTTGCTTTATGGATTTGATTAAGGCAAATAGCCAAACTCACAAATGGATACTTACATATTCACCAGGAAGGTCTGATTTGTAAGGGGCAGTGTTAATTTTGTGGACATTGACAGTGTCATTGTTCCCCATGGTACTGAGGAAACTGCCATCTGAACCCCACATTTTCTAATCTACCTCCATTCCCCCCATTTTCATCATTTATTCATTCTATGAACACTTCCTGAGCTCCCACATATGCTGAGTTTGGCCTGGGTGCTAGGGATACCTGGTGACCATGACAAGCATGCTCTTGCTGTCTTTGAGTGACAAGGTGTAATCTGGGTCATGGCTCGCAGCCCAGTCACATTGTCTTCAACTGGAAATTGGTTAGACATGCGGTGTCACAGACCCAGCTTCAGACCTACTGACCCCCAATATGTGCCATTTAGCAGGATCACCAGCTGATTCCGATGGATGGGAAATACCCCTTCATTGAGTAATTACAGCGTGGTGTGAAAGCACTCAGATAGGGCACCTGCAGGGCATTCTGAGAGGGTAGAGCAGGTAATATCTCTGTGAGACAGGAGGGCTTCGGAAGGCAGGCAGGCAGGAACTGGTTCAGCTGAGACTGGAAGGATGAAGAAGCATGGCCTGTGCAGAGACTGGGTGGGTGTGTGAGGCATCAGAGATGTGTGCTTATACTCTGAGGTGGTAGGTTATGGACTTGGTTTTGTAGCTGGAACTCAGAGCACTAGGCATTGTGGGAGCCTGAGAGGAGCTTTAAGTCCCCAAATAGGAAGTTCAGACTTTTCTCAGAAGGTGATGAGGAGCCTTGCAGGCATTTAAACATGATGTAATTTGAAAGCGTGATTGGACCGTGGAATGATTAATCCCCGTGGCGTGGCTGTACAATGGGAGAGGGGTTGGTGCAGGGGATAGTGGAGCTATCCACACTGCAGATGACAGACCTGGACCAAAGTGATGATGCTATCAGGGAGGTAAGTAGGCGCTTTTTTGTTTGTTTATTTTCTAATGTGCTTTTATTGGTGCATTATGGTCTCACATCATGAGACTTGCTTCAGAGGCACAACTGGAAGGACCTGAGGGTGTTGGAAGGAGGGGTCAAAGGAGAGACCCACCAAGAAGTGCCATAAGCTGGTGCCCACAGAGGGTCCGACAACTTTTTCTCTCATCCTAGAAACTGTCCCACTAGGCCTATGTCATGACTCTGGGGGTATTTCTCAGTTTCCTTCCTTACCACATCATTAGCTTCTTAAAAGATGGGGCTGTGTCTCGCACATTTTTGTTTGACCTACAGTGCCTAGCACAGAGTTGGGTGCACGATGCTCTCTGGGGCCATCCTTTTGAGCTGTGATCCATTTTTCAGGAAAACTTGACCTTCTTTGATTGAGAAAGGTGACCTTTGGAGAATTGGCTGGAAAAGCTCTTTCCATGTGGTTCTTTTTAGTTTGAGCAATAATTCCTGTTTGAATGGTGCTTTCCAGTTCAGGCCATGTTTTCATAACCACCATCTTATTTGCATTCCTCCCGCTCTGTGCAGCTTTGGAAAAGGTTGTGCATTCATAGCTCAGTGTTAATCAAAGTCTGATTATCTCAGTCTATCTTCTCCTCTCTGTTCTAACATCCTGCATTTTGACTTGGGAGTTGCAGCTAGAAGCACAGGGTCAGACCATATAGTGCTGAGTCAAAAAACATGTCCTTCATTTGAGTTAACCATTCAAAAAAAAGGAAGGGTCTAGGGAGGTGGAGGAACAATCTAAAGCTGACCCAGGGCTCAGGCTCCAGGTGAGTGGCTCCAAGGCAGGTGGAGACCACAGGGAAATAGAATCTCCCAGCCTCCTGGGCTTTTCTTTTTTTGGATCTGTTCTGCTGTGCTCTAGGGGAGGAAGCCAAAGGGAATTTGGTGCAGTACAAAGAGAAGTTGAGGCCTTTCTGAAATTGCCTTTTGAGAGGTAGCTTATTTAATGGAAGAGAGGGAACTGGGGAGGAGGGAAGGGTGGGGCGGAGCTGAATTTGAATCCTGATTCTGCTGTTCACTAGCCTCATGACTGGGCAGAACTTACTTAGAGGGCCAGAACAAGTAGATGAAAGCTTGTTGGAGAGGTGTCCCCCAGTATCTGGCACAGTGCTTACATCAATGCTGATGTGTTTGTGTCTGTCAAGTACCTTATTTCTCAGCCTTGTTATAGATAAAGGTTTCCATCAGGCAGAGGAAGGCATGGTGCTGTACAGGATTTCCACAGGGAATGTCAGAGGTCCTAATCTTAATGTGCAACTGAATCATCCAGGAGTTTGTTAAACATTCATGGACCCAGACCCTAGAGAGTTGGGTTGGTCTGCAGTAGCACCTAGTTGTTTCCTTTGGGGTACACACTTTGGGGCAGTTTGGAATAAAGAGCCACGTAGGCTAGGAGTTTACTAAATATACAGATTCTCAGCCTGTTCCAGACTGACTTCAGGGTACTCTCCAGAGGGACAACCTGTATTTTTTTTGCCAAGTCCCAGGATAAAGCAAGTTTGGGTAACACTGGGTTATGGGATCCAGGGAATGCCCCTGTTACGGTTTAGATATAGACTGTCCCCCAGATAAGCTCATGTATTGGCAGTGCAAAAAAAGAAAAAGTTCAGAGATGAAATAATTTTATCATGAGGGTTTTAATATCATCAATTGATAAGTATATTGATGGATTAATGGATTTATTGGGTGGTAAGGTAGGCAAGTAGTTTGTTGCTGGAGGAGGTAGATCATGAGGGTGTGGTCTTGGTGACTATATATATGTCCCCGGTCCTGGTCCCTTCCCCTTGCTGTCTCTGCTTTCCACTGTCATGCCCTGATTTCCACAGACACGACCCAACCTAACATGTACTGAACCTCAGAAACCATGAGCCCCAGTAGACCTTACCTCCTGTGAACCATTGTTGTCAGGTGCTTTGGTCACAGCAATGGGATAGCTGACTGAAATACTCCCTCTCTGGGGATCCTGGATGCAAGAGGCACAGGAAGCTAGAGATGTATTCAAGGCAGAGATGAATTCAGCCCATAACTGGGAAGAGCTCTTCAGGGAAAGGGCTCTATCTCCCCAAAGTGCTCACCATGGGACTTTGAGTGGGCACAGCCTTGCGAGGTCAAAAACTCTAGGAACCAGCTGTGTGTCCATTCCTTTTCTGAAATGAGCCACGGGACTGCATAACTTTTTTCTTCCAACTCTGAAATCAGTTGACTGGAAAAGATTCAGTATGAATTAAAGTAGACAGAGATGAATATTTGCTAGCAGGTATCCCCAATGTCTGATGTTTGCATTCCTTTTAAATATTGCTCTATAGTGTGAGTTTATTCAGTTTTTGTATTGAGTCTCTTCTGCCACTGAACTGTGGTTATACTTTTGTGGGGGAGAGCATGTGTGGTTCCACAAGACTCTGCCTGAGATCTTCTTATTTATTTATTTTTGATGGTACTGGGGATTGAATCCACAATGCCTAGCTTCTTCCTGAGGACTTTTTAGGAAGCTTTTGTTACCAGTCTGACAGCATTGCTACGTGGTGTCAGGTTCTTGAAGTACAAGCCCATGATTTTGAGGAAGTGATGTGTATGCAAATCATTTTGGGAAGAAGGGTTGGGAATGATGGAGAGATCTTTGTTTAAAAAAAAAGAGAGAGAGAGAGAGAAGCTGGGCGTGGTGGCGCATGCTTGTAATCCCAGCATTTGGGAGGCTGAGACCAGAGGATCCAGGTTCGCGGCCAGCCTCAGCTCCTTAGTGAGGCCCTCCGCAACTTAGTGAGACCCTGTTTCAAAATAAAGAATAAAAAATAGGTCTAGGCATATAGCTCGGAGGTAGAATTCTCCTGAGTTCAATCCTGAGTACTGCCAAAAAAAAAAAAAAGAGAGAGAGACAAATCCCCTTGAGGCTGCTTGAAACAGAATATCTGTTGATAAGATCCAAAAACCTGCATTTACAGAAATTCCTGTATATGAACTTCATGCCCTGTATTGTTTAAAAACCATTAGTCTACTGCAAAGTTTCTCAACCTTGGCACTATTGAATTTTTGGATGGGAAAATTCCTCCTTGTGGCAGCTGTCCTGTGCAGTGTAGGATGTTTGGCTGCATCCCTGATTTCTCCACTAAATGTCAGCAGCACTCTCCTCCTCCCCAATTGTGACCATCAGAATGACCTCCAGACATTGCAGAGTGTCCCCTGGAGGGCAAATTCTCCATTTAAGTGCCCTAAAGTATGTCATGAACATCTAACCCATTTCAATGATAGCATATGTCACAGGGCCACTGAAAGCTAAGACATGACAAATGTCTTCACAGAAGGCTATTAGTGC
>PVLC010015747.1:0-36742 GCA_004027655.1 Graphiurus murinus
CAATACCTGACTTTAAACTCTACTACAAAGCCACAGTAATAAAAACAGCATGGTATTGGCACAAAAATAGATACATAGACCAATGGAGCAGAATAGAAGACTCAGAAACAGACCCACAGACTTACAGTCAACTGATTTTTGACAAAGGAGCCAAAAATATACACTGGAAAAAGGATAGCCTTTTTAACAAATGGTGTTGTCTTGTAGGCTTTTGAGAGCAGGCATTCGGGGTCCCCAAATGACACCTCCTTGGCTTCATCAGGATTTGCATAAAGACTATTCTGACAAAATCAAGAGACAAAGATAGGACAGAAGGCTGACTTAGACCATAGCCTAATAATACTTTTCCATGCTTTAAAAACTATTGCATACAGTCTATTGGCACTTTGATGATTACAGATGAAGGACAGGCATTCTCAGGAAGCTGTCCACTGGAATGCTTGGAGCTTTTGAGCGAGAAGTTACTGCTTGTTCTGAACCAATCAAGACATAAAAACCACAGGGCAAAAATGTTTGCTTCACTTTTCCTGTTGTTCCTTTATATCACAGATTCTCAATTTCCTTAGATCTTTTTAGTTCTTCTAGTTCTGCCTTAACTACAAGACAAGGAATTTTAACTCCTTTCATCGACGATCAGAGAAACCTTAGGAATAACCCATCATCTCACCACATTTCACCGATAGGGGAAGCTGAGTGTAAGCTCATCATTTCACAGATAGGGAAGCAGAGGCATGAAGAAATGTCAGCAGAAGTCCAGGCTGGGCTGGGCTCCCAAACTCCTCCCAGCTCAGTGCTGTCTGTATTCCACCATGCGGTCTCCTGCCATTAGCGACTTGCATTTTTCTATTTACTGTACTTCATTTGACAAATCATTAAAAATAGATAGCACAACACTGGCCTCAGGACTAATCTTTGAGCGGCCCCATTATTTTTAGCTTCCCATGTGGAGAACTGGCTATTTATTCCTGCACTTCGGTTCCTCTCGGTTAAGAAGGCTTTAATCACGACAGAACTTCACCTTTTACCCCATAGTTACCGGCTAGCCCGCCTGACTTTAATAGCCTCCTATGAGAGACCTTCTCAACAGCCTTTAGAAAGTCTAAATAAATTATGCCCGCAGATTCCTTTTTATCTGCTGTTTTTAGCACACAATTTTCCCAAACAAAAAACCAGGCCAGAGTGCACGTTTGTCTTGGTAGGTGCTTTGAAATGCCTTTCTGTGGAATTTCTTCTTCTCTTATGCTCGGGTCAAGATGGATGTTTGAGTAGAGCTGGGGCTGGGGAGGGCAGCAGCAGCTCTGAAATGAAAAAATCCAGTCATACAATGGGTTTCTTGGTCTCCAAGATGCCAGGTAGCGGTCTCACTGCACATCCTTTAGGCTTGGCCCTTCTGTGTTCCTTCTTTTCTAGCTCTGGTCCTCCTAATGCTAGCTCCTCAAAGTCACTTTGTTGGACTTTCATTCTTTCATCCCTCTGCCTCTCTCAACCCTCAAAGTTAGTGGGACCCTTTCCTTCCTTGAGACTTTCTGGCTCCCTTTAGAAAATTCTATTACGGAACTATAGCACTTCTGATGTCCTTTTACTTACGTGCGGGTTTCACCAGGTTCCTCAGACCTTTTGTCCCTTGTGCTAGCGGTTGCACAATGACTGACATACAGTGAGCACTCAATCAATATCCACCTGCTCAGTGGGTGGATTCCATAGCTCCAGTGCCAAGTAGAGGGCTGAGATGCAGCAAGAACTCAGTGTCTGTTAATTAGCATATGAATGAGTGTGGCAGTCAGCTTTCTGTTGCTGGGGAAAAAAATACCTGAGATCAAAATCATATAAGGAGGCAAGATTTGTTTTGGTTCATGGGTTCAGACTATGGTAACTTGGCTCTGTTGCTTTGGGCCTGCAGAGAGTGGTACATCATGGCGGAAGTATATGGAGGAGGAAAGCTGCTCAACTTGTGGCAGCTAGGAAGGGAGAGAGAGAGCGAGTGAGCGAGAGAGAGCAGAGCGAGAGTGAGAGCGAATATGCATGTGAGAGCTGGGGTCCCAATATCCCTTCCAAAGACACATCCCCAATGGCCCAACTTTCTTCCACTAAGTCCCACTTCTTAAACGTTCCACCACCTCCCAATAGTGCCATCAGCTGGGGACCAATCCTTCAACAAGTAACAATGAGTCAATGAAAGAGTATCCATGGTCAAGTGTCCATGGTTAAAGGCAATGTCCTTTCACTAGATGAGGGACCATGGAAAATTTACTTATCCCAACTTTTGTTTTCTGCAGTGCTGAGGATTGAACCAAGGACCTTGTACATGCTAGGCAAATGTTCTACCACTGACCTATACCAACAACTCCAATTGAAATCTTTAAAGCCTCACCCTTCTCTTCTGTCTATGGGCATAATATTACCTAGGGTGAAGGTGAGGATTAAGACATACAATTCTTAAAACAATTCCTATTGATGTTATTTTAATTTTTTGGATGTTATTTTAAGTTTTATTCCTGAATCAAAATGAGATAACTTTCCTCTCCTCCCCGCCTGTGCACAAGGCAGAAATGAACATGGAGCATGGGTTCTGCTGGAGGGTTGTGGGAATGGTAGGGAATTAGCCCAAGACATGGTGGCTTCAAGAATGCCCTACCTTCTCAGATGGCTATTAAAAATTAATTACCAGTTTCATAGTTCCTTTAGTGTGTCAGGTAAGTTACACATGTGATCTCATTTATCTCTCAAAATAAGTCTTTAGCTGGGTGTGGTGGTACACACCTCTAATACCAGTCAGTACTTGGGAGGCTGAAACAGGATTACATGTTCTTAGCTAGCCTCAGCAGTTTAGTGAGGCCTTCTTCAATTGAGAGAGGTCCTGTTTCAAAATAAAACATAAAATAGGGCTGGGGATGTAGCTCAGAGGTAGAATGCCTGTGGACTCAACCTCAATTGCTAGTTACACACACACACACACACACTAAAGTCTTTAAAAGGTGACATTATTATTCTCATCTTACATACAGTGAAATGGAATCTCAGAAGAGTCAAGAGCAAGGTCTTGCACAAGTAAGTGGCAGAGTCAAATGTGTCAAATGTGAACTTAGCATCTTGCCATTGCCCCTATGGGACTGTATAACCAGCTTCAATTTGAAAGCTGCTATTACCAAAACCAATAAGGAGGGTTTTAGAGAAGTATTCTTATATTAGTGTTTGAGGAAAAGTTCATTTGCAGCTAAGGTCTCTTGTTAGCGTAATCATGCCTCTTCATTTTTGCTTCACAAAGGTGATAAGACTGCAGGTTATTGAGGAATATCTTGTTAAGTAACCATCAAAAGTAAAACATTTGGACTTTGTGCTAACTGAAATCGAAGTTCTGGTTTAGAGTCCCAGTGTAGATTATGCACTGACTCAGCAGCTGCTGAGCTGTTGTCGGTCGTTCGGCCCATGTATCTATCTCTCTTGGCACAGCTGTCTCTGCTCATCTAAGATAGAAGCCTCTGTGGCAGACACATTTGGTCTTGACAAATGCAGCATCACTTTGGCTGGCCCCTTGCATCAGGAGAAATCGTGATCGTCCAGCTAGACCAAGACAGATGAGAACATTAATGATCCTGAAAATCATTCTGGAATCTGAGAGAAGGGACAAATTGAGCAGAACCTTCAGCCCACAAAGGTCAGAATGAAAAGTGCTGGGTCCAGAAGCTGCACCCTTGACTTGGCCTATGTGGACATTTGGTGCATGGTGACCTGGGGCTTTTGGTGCAGGTTAGAGTTCTTGGGCAGTCATTGTCCTTGAAAAAGAGCAGATCCAGGCTTGAACTCTTAGATCATTCCATGCTGTATAGTTTGGTCTGATCTAAGAGAAGTGTTTTCTAACTATAGACATTTTGGGCCAAGTAATTCCTTTCTGTAGGAGGTGTCCTGTGCACTGTGCTGTAGGCTGTTTACCAGAATCCCTGATATCTATCTACTAAATGCCAGTAGCATCTCCCAGTTGTGACAGCTGAAATATCTACAAACATTGCTAAACGTCCCCCTGGGCATAGGACAAAATTAGTCCTGGTGGAGAAGCACAGCTGTAGGGTCACTGGCTTGTGAAGTCTTAGCCTGGGTGGAGTTGGCCAGCAAAGACTTGGTTCCTTGATCTCATATCCCAGGTTTACTTTTGAATCAGCAGCTAATCCAGTGCACTACTCCTGGATGGAATTCTGGAAGATGTTGAGAGCCTAGTGCTGTGCAGAAAATACCATGAACCTCTAGCTTTTGTGGATTGAGGAAGGCCATTTTCTTCACCTGGCTAAGCCAGTGGAATAGCACAACCTATCCCCCACTCCTCCTTCCTCCTGTGTCATGGTGGACATTGCAAACCCATCATAACATTCTTTTCTACTGAACTCAGTGGATTCCGCATCCTTTCAACATAGGCTGTAGCAAACTACGATTGTTTAGAGTTAGTAAGCAAGACACAACCTGTTTATCATCATCTCAGGGTTTGACCCTATGAAATCAATGCAAAGAAAATTTCCACAAGTTAAGGTGGCAGTGGATCTTTCGTTGCTAGTCTGTTTTGATTTCTTTTTCTCCCCTTAACATCCATAGGTCTTGTCTTAGTTTTTTGTTCTATAAAGTGGAGTCAGACTTTCATGGCAGAACTGGCAATGCCACAAGAGCTGTTAATTACTCTTCATGGATTTCCAGAGAGTGGAAAGCAGATAGCTCTAGAGACTGAAGGCTTCTGTCTAATTTGGCAGAAGAGACTTCTCCTGCCACTACTCTGGATTTTCCAGGCAAATCTCTATTTGGGTTAATAATAACCCTCTCTACATTCAACAATAATCAGTTTACTAACGCTAAGCTTTGTGTCCAGATGATGAATAGAACACATTTTCTTTTGCAAATTAAAAACAAATAATAAAATATAGAAAGTACTGTACCAGAAACTCCTAGTACTACCAGAATAATTGTTGATCTTTTGCCATATTTACCTCAATATCTTTTTAAATATAAGAAATTGATAGTCTTAGTTCATCTGTGCTGCTATAACAAAATACCCTAAATTAGGTAATTTGAAAACAATATAAATATATTTCTTCTGGCCCTGGCGTCTGGGAAGTCCAAGCTTGGTGATGGAAGCACCAGAAGGTTTGGTGTCTGGTTAGGACCTCTTCCTTATAAGTGGTACTTTAGAAGTGTCTTCACTTGGAAGAAGTGACAGAAGGGCCCAAAGGGCCTGAGCTGGTTTCTTCCAGCCCCCATATGAGGTGCCATTCATGAGCACAGAGCCCACGTGTTCATTACTCACCTCTTAACATCACCCCAGCGGGGATTTCAACATGAATTTTGGAGAGACACAAGCATTCAAACCATAGCATATTGCTTCTCGGATAAACTAAAACACTCAGTTCCTCCTTAGTCTCAGATTTCTCCCTATTTTTCCTGAGACATCTCATATTACGAATCTGTTATGTGTCTTACTAGTATATTTTTACTCTTATTTACATACATATGAATCTGTGGGAAATGTACTGTTGTAGGTGTTCTTTTAAAAAATGATTAACCTACAATTTGTTAAACTGTTTTTCCCTCAAATGCATTTCCTTCAAAATATTGTAATTCTGAAGCCTATCCACATTGATATATATATATATATATCCAGTTAATCAGAAGTTCCAAATGTTTTGCATTTCATTGTATGAATTTATTTTATTATCCATTACCCTATTTGTGTCATTACCGGGTTTTCACTTCCACCAACAATCCTGCAGTGAATAACTTTGCAATTTCTCCTGGTGTTTCTTTAGTGCATGCACTAGCAGTGGAATTGGTGGTTCATTGGCATACACATTTCAAACTGCACTAGGTAATGTAAACATTCTTAGAAGCTGGCGGTTCCAGTTTACACTCCCACTAGCAATGGATTAGAATTTCCACTTCTGTACGTCCTTGGTGGGTTGAATTTAAGCTCCCTTCTCTTGCTTGACTTTTGATCACCTAGTCAGCTGGGTTATAATAAACTGTCTGGAGGTTTTGCAGTGTGAAGATAATTCTACCATAGAAATTGAGCAAACTTTCCAACCATCGTGGCGTGTAACTTGCCTCCAGTTCACCACAGTACAAAGCCTTTGAAATGGCAATTGCTGGGCTCTAAGGAATCTGAGATTATGGGCACTCTGTGTGCTGGAGTCTCTGGTGACTGCCTCCTGCTTGGGTTGGAACATGGCAAATACCTTCTTTCCCTGTTTCATTGACTCATGGTTCCTTTTGATGTCTCTATTTGAGCTTGGCCTCTCTTTCCCATAATAAGGTTTTTCCTCCCTTTCCTCTATTGCTTTATTCTCCAGTGTGAAAACTGATGCAAATACATTATTTAGTTTCCCTGCAATCTCCTTATCCCTTTGAATATCTCCTTTGTGCACGGCTTGTCTAGCCGATTCACGGATCCCTTTGCAGCAGTCTTATTTCTGATGTACTTAAAGAATTTAATATTATTTGTTGTGTTATCATTGGCTGTTTGTTTTCAAACACCATTTTTAATCCCTTCTAATCTATACTTTATATCTCACCTGCTAAAGTTTATTCTTCTGTAAGCCTCACACTGGAATGGATTTCAATTTTTTGAAAGATTCTTTTTCTTTCGTCTCAGTAAGCTTCTGAATCTTTCTGCTCTTTTTTTTTTCTTTTTTTGGCTACTCTTTTAAATTTTTGTTCTGATTATGGATTTAAAATGTGAAATCTCTCCTTTTCAGGGGATTTTTCATGAGAGAATTACAGTAAGAATGTTCTACACTGTGTAATTGTGGGATGAGGCAGTAAACAAATGAAAAAAGCTTCTAGGAAAGTAGATTTCCTTATATTTAAACAAACCATTGCTCTTTGTACTTCTGGGTAGATCCTCATTTCAGAGGAGAGAGGGCTATTTTGATTGAGGGGTCAATAAATTGCAACCTTTTTGTTTGGTTAGTTGATGAACCCTCTCCCCTTTCTTTTGGGGATGACTGGAGTTATAGAATTAAGCTTATAGAGAAAAATGAAACAGGAAAGCTGATTTTCTGATAAATAAGAAAATCAAAGGATCTTTCTCCACCCTTTTTGTTGATTCTTCTACAGAACCCCCCTACTATTTCAGTGGCTCTGTCTTTGGTCCCCACCTCTTTTGTCCTGTTAGGTAATCTCATCTAACATTTCTAATTATATATGTTAGACCTTTTGATACTGTCTTACATGGCTGTGAGGCTGTTTTTTTTCAGTCTTTTTTCTTTGTTTGTTACATCATCTAATATTTATTTATCTATACTAAAGCTCATTGAATCATTCCTCTGCCATCTGTTAAGTCCATTTAGTGACTTTTACAAAAAGAATTGTGTATATGTATGTATATATAAGTATATATGTATATATATGTATATATGATTTCTAGAAATTCCACCTGGTTCTTTTGTGTAGTATTTTTTTATATTGCAGGATATCCTATGTAGTTGTTCATTACAAACATGTTTTCTTTTACCTCATTGAGCAGAAGCTCTAACAGTTTCTCTAAAGTCAAAGTCTGCTATTTTCAACATCTGGATCATCTTGTCTCCTAGACATTGTGACTGTCATGTTGTGGAGATTCTAGATTTATTATACTCCGCAAAGAGTATGGACTTTTTTTTTTGTCTTAGTAGACAATTAAGTTAGTAAATTAACAATAAACTCAGACAGAAAACTATTTCTCGGCCGGCAGCTAAAATCTCAGTTCACTTATTTCACCTTAGTTGGTCGGCTCTCAGTTGGCTCCATGTAGCCCCATGTAGCTATAAGTCAAGGCCACTGTGGATCTATTGTCTTCTGATTCTTCAGTCTAGAAAAACATTTTTTCCCCCTTAAATTAGCTAAAAAAACAACACAAATATGGGAAGCACCTGTGGCAATGTCGTGTTCCCAGTATCAATTTCTCTCCAGAATCTGTCTGTATTAACTTACTTTCTATTAAGTTAATACTACTTCTAGTAAGTTAATGACTACTTCATGTAGTCATTTTGTTACTTTGTCCAGGATGCTCAATCTGACAGGAGTCTGCTCAGCAGCATTGGAAGTTGCTCTTCTCATCTCCACGTCAGTGCACGCCACATTGCCAGCTCCAGTCCTCAACACTCTCTTGAGCTGCAGGTGGAGCTAGCCAACGGGCTGCTCATTACCTCCAGCGGAGAGGTACTAGACATCTCTAATGCAATATGCTCATCTATTTCGGTTTCTCTTTGCCAAACATTCTCATCCACCCTGATTCTCAATAAATGCAATGCCATGCTCCTTGGCATTCAGCTAGCAGTCGCTCTTGAGACACTGGTCTTCACTATTCCTCAACCCATCAGCAAATCTTATTGGCTTTATGGGCAACATATCTTTGAATTTATCCACTTCTCTCCACCGCTCACATTTACCACCGTTACCACCATTATTTCCCTCCCTGACCAATACTAGAACAACATCTCGGTGCTAGTTTTTCTTGCATCTATTCCACGTCCTCTTCAAACTACTCATCATAAAACAGCCAGGTGTTCTTCAAATATGCCTCTCTGGGTGGAAACCCTTGAGTGATTTAGACTCCTGGCTTGTAGAATAAAGCCCAATGGTTTACTATGGTCCACATGCCACGTGAGATCTGGTTGCCACCTGCCTCTCCCACCTCATTCTGGCCACCCTCTTCATCAGGCTCTGCCACACCGTCCCCTTTGCTGTGTCTGCAACAGGTCTCAATCTTTCTCTCTTCTGTGTTTTTGCACTTGGCATTCTTTTTTATCTGGAATATTCTCCCCACTTCTTTTGCATTACTGGCTCCTTCTCTTCCTCCTGCTTAAATTCAAGTATCACCTTCTTAAAGTGACCTTTTCTAATCAATCTGTGGGTTATTTTCGATCTCATTACTTTGTTTATTTCATTCACGCTGGGTGTAATATTTGTAATTATTTTGCTTATTTATTAGTCATTCCCTCCACACTGGAGCAGGAGCTCCACAAATGCAGACTCCTTTTATGTCTTTGTTGTTCTTGCTCAGTGCTGGCATTGCATCTGGCATAGAGAAGCTTCCCAGCAATGTTTCATGAATGAATGAATGAATGAATGAATGAATGAATAAGTGAATGAAGCTAGGAGTACTGAGCTGTTTCTTTAATGTACTAATTCCACAACTCATCTAAAAGTTCTCTCCTTTCTAACACCTTATGCTCAAAGGTTAAAAGAATCATGGCTAGGACTGTGATTTTCCCTGTTTGTATCAATTCCCTTTGAGGTTTTGCCTTTATCCCATGACTAATTAACCGGATGAAACAGAGTTAAGTCTTATGGGGGCCTTATTTTTTTCATGTGGGATGTGATGGAGCCAAGTGAAAATCAGCAGTTTACAATTTTTCAAGCAGCAGGAAACCTTCCCCTCTTTTATTGCAAATGAAGTCTTCCGCTGAACTTCAAATAGCTCTATTCACAGCCAGGTGGGAGGGCCCTTGCCCTTCTCCTCACTCCCTGCCTGACCCCTGAGACACCTCTGCAGAGCCTGGGATCTTCTGAATGCAGCTGAGGAGCTGTAGTCCTTTCAGCCTTAGCAGCCTCTGATTCTAAGACATGATCAATTTTCATGAGATGAACTCTAGGCAAATAAAACCCATACTTCCCACTGTGGTAAAAAGCATAATTAATCATTCTGTACTATATACATCAAAAAATATTTACTCATTAAAAAAAATCAAGGTAAGAAAATATGACCCTTGACCTGCAAACTAAACAAAAGTTAACCTGATTTAAAGGTACCTAGGAGAAGACAGGCTCTCCAGACAATTTTTTAAAAAGTCTCCCAAGGGCATCGTTGTGTTTCCTGTTAGTTTTGGCATCATGGCTCTGGAGCAAGGGTCTGTGCTTCTTCCCGGTCTCCAAAGGATGGGCAGGGGATATTGGTGCTGTGGGACCCTCTTGGGTATTCATTAAAAAAGGGAGGGCAGGTTAGTGGGAAGAGTCAGGACCAGATAGGAGGGTGGGCTCAGGAGTCACCTGCGCGACAGGGTTACTGTTAATTAATGGTTCAAACGCACTTCATCCTTGGAACCAGCTCATCTGTTGCTGCTAAGTCAAGACTTTCTTTTCTTCTCACATACCCGTGATCCCTGGAGAACCTACCTTTCTAGATGCACGCTAGCATGTAAGTCTTTTAAGCGCTTCTCAAGGACTCTTAGCCTCCTGGTTCTATTGAGCCATGTCCAGGAACAAAATAAGGTGGTTTTCAGCTTCTTCTTGTCTCTTTTTATTGCACGGAGAGTTAGGCTTCTTGTGACCAAGAAGGGGTGAATTGCCTCAAATTCCCAAGAGTGCCTAACACAGTGCCAGGCTTATACCATATACTTTTGACAGTGTGAAGTTCAAACAAATGTTTAGAAGAGCATAGTTTTAGCCAATGCGGTGGCACACACCTGTAATCCCAGTACTTGGGAGGCTAAGACAGGAAGATCACAGGTTCAAGGCCAGTCTCAGCGACTTGGCGAGACTGTTTCAAAGTAAACAATAAAATGGGATGCATGTCTAGTTCAGAGGTAGAATGTCCCTGGATTCAACCCTCATTTTAAAAAGAGTAAAAGGAAAGCATAGTTTTGTCTTTGTAAAAGTAATATATATTTATTGTAGGAAATTTAATATTAGCTGAAAGAAAGTAGATTCCCAGCATCAATTGGGTGAGCTGCCTCAAACATTTTGATAACAAGGTGAAATTGCATTATAAATCTGTGGGAACTTGATGTCCTGTTTATGATACCACAGCTGGGACTTGGGTATAAACTGCAGGACCCTGATGGTGACCATAGGCATATCTCACTGAAAGAGAGCCAGGTCAGGTGACTCAAATTTACAGGTGACTCAAATTTTCAAACAAGAGAAGTTAAGTGTATTTTAGAAATCCTACAAAACAGTGAGTATTTTACCAATCTTCAGAAAAACCTAGCAAAATTCTGGAGAAGTCAGTAGCTAAGCATTAAACGTAGAGAATAAAGAAAAAGTATGAAAGTCAACAAAATGGAATCATTGTTAGCTTCACTTCTTTTCTAGTGCACTGTTGGACTAGTAAACGAAGACATGCTATCATTAGTGTGAAGACTGATGACATCAGTGTGCTTGAACAAGACTATTGAGGTTATTACTGTTACTATTATTTTTGGTTGGGGATGGTGGTTATGGGGAACTGGAGAGTGACACTTTAAAGACTATATCGTTGACGAAACAATTAGTACCAGATTTTGATATATCAAACTTGACATGGATACCAGGTTGTCAACCCCGAATCCATAGGCCTCCTCTGCATAATGATTGTTGTCATTCCGGAAGCTAATGACTGCTTAAAATCACAGGCACATTTTCAGTGTAAACTTCCTCCTTATTTTCTACACTAAATACTGTCAATTCTAATTCTGAGATGTTTTGACTAAATATTCTGTTCATCAGTGCTGCCACTGCATTGGTTTAGGTCCCTGTTCCTTTCTACTCTGATTACTGATCTCCTTGTCTTTAGCTTATTCTCTTCATGTATTATACCCAAGAGTATCCTTTCTTTAATACGAATCCAATTACATCATCTCCCTCCTCAAAACATTTGCTAGCTTCTCACTTCCTATAGCTTGGCTCATTCTTACCTTTAAAAAAATGATTTTTATTAGTGCACTGTAATTACATATCATAGTGAGGTTCAAAGTGATACCAACATCGACACACACAATGCTTGGAATATTTTATTCTGCATCCCATCCCGCTTCCTCCTCTCCCTCACCATACATGTTACTGAAATTGGTAGTGATGCCTTCATTATTTGAACTGTTTTCTTCCTCAATCCTCTTTTCCCCTCTCTATCTCCCCCCCTCCAAGTTTCCATCCATTATTCTACTGGTCTCTCTCATTTATCTGAAGTCCCTTATATTTCCTATTTTCTCCCTAGCTTCCACATATGAGAGAAAACCTATGACCCTTGACTTTTTGAGACTGGCTGATCTCACTAAGCATAGTATTCTCTAGTTCTATCCATTTGCCTGAAAATGACATAATTTTGTTCCTTATGGCTGAATAAAATTCCATTGTGTGGCTATACTACATTTTATTTATTCATATGTTGATGGACACCTAGGTCCCTCACCTTTTTATTGTTAGTGCTAGGTCCTGCTGATTCTTCTCTCCTTCTACCAAACATTTGTCAGAGCAGTGCTACAGATAGCTACACTTTTCTCTGTCAGTCTGTCCATCCATCCATCCATCCATCCATCCATCCATCCATCCACTCATTCAACGAATTTATTGAACACTCAGATGGAATGTAGGGAGAAATAATAATAAGACAAAGACACAGTTTTTAGAAAGCCTAGAGTCAGGTCTTTTTTTTTTTTTTGGTGAATTGATGAGGATATCACTAAGTTGATGAGGCTGGTCTTGAACTTGCGATTTCCCTGATTCAGCCTCCCAAGTACTGGGATTACAAGGATGTACCACCATGCCCAACTCTGGATCTTAAATTCTGTTGCCTTGTTCTAATTATTTTTCCTTTCTTCATGAAGGTCTTTCCACAATGATTTTCATGACTCTTAGGGAGAGGATGTTTATATATCTTTCTTCTCAAAAGTTTTTGTCCCTTTTTTTTTGTAACTCAGCACTTTCTTATCTTACTGATATTCAAGTCTTGAAGAGATATACTAGCCTTTGTATTGCAACTTGTATTAATCAGCTTCATGCTACTATAACATAGTAATAAGCTTAAAAAGAGGAAAGGTTTGTTTCATTTCATGATTTGAGAGATTTCGTTCTGTCGTTGGATGGTCCTATTGCTTTTGAGTCTGTGGTCAGGCAGCACATTGTGGTGGGGAGTGTGTGGTAGAGCAAAGCTGCTCACCTCATGGTTGGCAAGTGAAAAGAGAGAGGAAGAGAAAGACATCAGGGTCCCACAATCTTCTTCAAGGGTGTACTTCCAGATACATAAAACCTCCCCTTAGGTCCTACTTTTTGAACTTTTCATCACTTCCCAATAGTGTCAAACTGGGACCAAGTCTTTAACACATGGGCCTTGGACTTTGGGAAATATTCCAGATATAAATTGTAGCAGAACCAGAACCCAGAAACCCTCTCCTACCTTTGAAATTTGTAGTAATATTTGTATTGGTGAATACTTTCAGAGGGGGTAAATCGCCTAGATAGAACCAAAGATGAAAGGTTGACTTTGGTTCATTATATAGAAGATTGGAGTGAGTCTCCTCCTTAGACTTCATTGGAAAGTTGATTACTTTTCTTCTTCTTATCGGGTAAATTTAAGAGGCTTTCTCCTAAGGCGGGCATAGCTTCACATTTCCTGGTTGAATGAGGGTGACACTAATATTTATGAAAGTGATTCAGTTTTTTTGTTCCCTGGATCCCATAAAGGCGTGTTCAGTGACAGTGATGATATTATATTTGAAATGTAGATAAAGAGTACACTTTTAAAAAAGACCTTTTTGGCATCTACATGTTTTATGGCCAATATTTATCTGTCTTATCTGGCTCCTTTGTATCGTTACTTTGTAAATGAAGTCTAGTCGAAGAGTTGGCAATTATGACCTGCATGTCAAATCTGGCCCACCACCTGTTTTTATAAATAAAGTTTTATTACCACAGTGATGTGCTCATTTGTTTATGTATTTGACCCTGACTATTTTACACTACAATGACTAATTTGACTAATTGAGACAGTATGGCCTGCAAAATCTAAAATATTTTCAGTTCAGTCCTTTGTCATCAAGTTTGCTATCCCTTGGCCTAGTCTGTCACTTAGAACTTGCAGATAAGGAAAATAGTATGCTGGATGTTCATTATGTTGCCCAAACTCTTGGAGTTAATCTGTGACCCTGTCAATATTTCATCAATAACTCTGTTCCCTTCTTAGCCATCTGCTTCTGATTGTGTTCTCTTAACTTATGGGCACTGGCTACATCCCTACAGCCTCTGTCTCTGGGGTCATTCACATTTCTTCCATAAGATGAGGGCATTTAGTTGCATTCACTATGTTTTTCTCTTTCAGACTATTCTCAGATTTCATATAAATCCAGCCAGTGAAATAGCCTTTACATTCTATACACTTGTCGGACTGTGGGTCTACCTAGGATGTGAGGACCCAGAAGTCCAAGTAATGATAACACCACCATCTTTTATGCAGTAGTAGACATCATGCTGGGCATTTAACATATTTCTCTACAGTCCTCACTCCCACACAGCAATGAAGACTTTCTACTTCACTTTAGGATGGAGCACTCTGTCCTAACAGATTATGATGCCTTTTAACAAGCTAACTCTTCATTCCCAAGTTGGGGAATGGGGAATGAGTGCTTAATTATTGTGCCCAAAGTAACATAGATAGTGAATGGTAAAGGTCAAAATAGGAATCCAAGTGTATTTTGTAAAGTCATGTGCTTTCTACTATAAGCCTACTTCTCAGTGATAATTCTATCTACCTATCTATCTGTCTATCTATCTTCTTCTTCTTCATCATCATCATCATCATCTATCTGATATGTATGTTGTACTCTAGTGTGCCCTCAAACAACTATTCTTGTTCGTACTACTTCCTTTAACTGATTTTGATCCTCATGACAACTTTCTAGAATGTAAGCCTCAAGAGGGCAGAGACTGACTTTTTCTCAGCCATGATCTTAGCACCTGGCATGGTGATTGACAAAATAGAAGTGCTTCATACTATTTCCTTGAATGAGTGGGCCAACTTTCTAGCCTTTCTACCCTTTTTTAGAAGCCAGTAACCCATGACTTTGTCTTAGACATTCATTTGTCATTAGAACTCTACTTATAACGTGCATATCTTCCTTATAATTAAGAAAACACATTTCCCCATTTGCAAAGAACAGTTCTAACTGGTTTCTACAATTATTGATGAGACCTTCAGTCTCATCAATAGGGTCTGAATTTGATCATATGATCATCTGCATACAACACTGAAAACATAGCTGAGCAAGGAAAGGTTGGATTTGGAAGGCTAGTCGAGAGATGGTTATAAATGCAGACTCAGAAGCCAGACCATCTGGTTTTGAATCCTAGCTCTGCCATATATTTCTATATATATGTGGCTTGGGAGTGTAACATAATCTCTGTGCCTCTATCTTCTCTTTGTGTGTGTGTGTGTGTGGTACCAGAGGTTGAACCCAGGGATATTCTACCTCCAAATTATACCCCCAACCCTTTTTATTTTTTGTTTTGAAACAGTCTCCCTAGGTTACCAAGAGTGTCACTAAGTTGCTGAGTCTGTCCTCGAACCTGTGATCCTCTTGTCTCAGCCTCCCAAGTACTGGGATTATAGGCATTCACCAACATGCCCGATTCCTTCACTTCCTCTTGGAATCAAGATGAATATCTACCTCAAGGCATTCCTGGTGAGGATTAAATGAAATATTGTCCAAAGTACTTGCAGGAATTCCTGGGTCATTGTAAAGACTCTTAAGGGATAGCGATTAGGAGTCCTCCATCCTAACAGATTATAATGTCTTCTAACAAGAATAAGCTTGGGGGCCTTCTATCAGTCATATCTAAGCACTCATAAAAAGTCAAACTAAGAAACAGGCTCCTTGCAAAGGATACACCACTGCAACATTAGCATGCAATCAGTGAGGAATTATGAGATCAAATACCCTCAGTAAGTGAATGATTTCTTCTAAGTTCCCAAGTCATTCTGTATTTGTCACCTGTCCTCTGTTTGACAGAATCTTCTCAAGTGGAAACTTATCTTTTTGGATTCTCTTACATTTCTGGGTAGTAGGGCGGGGCTCGCCCCTAAAGATCTTTCCCTAATGGAGATGAACATTTTCTACCTACATTTCTTATTGAAACTAACTCATGGCAGAAAGAATTTCCTTTGCACATTTTCCTCCTTTTTCTAGTATTTGTTTTTAAATTGAGAGTATTTGAGCAATACAGAGTTCAGTTAAGCTAGACATGAAGAGTCTCTGGTTTAAAAGGCACCAGAAAGGAAAAACAACCAATTTCAGCTTTTTTCACCCGTTCTTCTGTACAACACTGTTTATTAGACCAGATGATGTACTCGATTCCAAAACATTCATATGGAAAAAAAAAATTGAAGAATTGTGATTAAAATTGATTTTTTTCCCTTTGGGAAGTTGGAATCAAAAATGGTTACCTGCTCATTTATGAAACAGATTTATTCTGTTGACATGGAGGCTTGTTTGAAATGTAATTGAATTTCTGTTACCTAATGGAAAGTGACAGTTAACAGTATTTATTTTCCATTTGTGTCTCAGCAGATAACATAACACAATTTTGATTTGTAGTTAGCTTCGGAATCTGAGATTGTTCTATCTCTGTAATTGAAAAGATGAGAGTGTGATGGCCCCAATACAATCCTTTTTTTGTTTTTATACAACCAGTAAAGGTAGCTTTAATACAGTAAACAGCCTCTCTCCCATGCCGCTAATGGCTCTATTCAGATCTACTGCCTGCATCCTGTCTTTCTTATTAGGCTCTGACACATCTTTCTGTGTTGATAATCTCTCCATTTAGACTCACGTGCTTTTTTCCTCTGCAACTAACTTCTGTAAATAACCTCATCTTTGTTTTTGGCCCCTCCCTTTTGTTCAAAAAATAACTTCTATCTTGGAAATAAAGTGAATATTCTTTTTAGGATTTAAGCTGTTCTTATCTAGCTGACATTTCTAGATGCCCCATGTATGGGAGGTGGAGTTGTAGGTAGGATAGCTTTGGAAGTTCCATGCGGCTGGGGTTTTCATGTCAGGGGAACGGAGGTTCCCTTGCAGTGGTTGTTACTCTTTTTCTTTATCTGAGTCTTGACCAAGAAGTCTCTTGCTTCCCTGTACAAGAATATAATGACTTCTAAAGTAGACTGACAATAGGAAAGAAAGTTCATTAAGATGGTTTTCTCTTTCATTTAGAGAAGCAGAAATCAGATGGTGAGCCCATCTCCCCTGGCAGTAATTCATTTGTCTTCCCTTAACTTTATTGCTTCAACCTTTTGCTTTCCCAGAAACCCCTTTGAATGGGTAATTCCTGACTGCCACTTGAGAAACACCGTGTGTGTGTGTGTGTGTGTGTGTGTGTGTGTATGTGTGTGTGTGTGTATGTGTGACAAATGGCAGGAATGGAGGTTTCATGGCCGCTGGACTTGATTGTGGAGCACCCTGCCTGGCCCTTGCCTCGCTAAGCGACCGTGGGAAGTTTGCTCCATCCACCGGCTGTAAATGAGGGCCAGGAAGGCCTTCAGCAGTGGCTGGACGAAAGGTCTTTCGCAGAGCTACAGCATTTTGATTCAATCAAACCAGCCCTCTGCCTCAGGGCCACCTCCATCAAACACCCTGTCAAGACGCCCTGGTTTAAGACAAGTAGCCACGGTGGCCTGGAGGGCAGGGGCAGAGAGGGGACCGCCAGATGCTGTCCATTCATAACCATAGCCTGAAAGGGGACAGCAGGCATTTCCATGCCTACTAATTTCCAAGTTTCCCATCAGTCTCTGAGGTCAGTGCAACTCTCTTGTAGAAATATAGTATTCCAGCAAGGACATTGACTCAGGACATTTCAACATTTTTTTTTTGGTAGGTAGTGCTTTGTAAATTCCTTTGCAGCCATGAAAGCAAACCTTTTATATGACAGCAGATATCATAACCATCAATTATTGTTCTATCAGGCCATTTCCTTGCTCCTGATGAAAAATGAATCAAGAAGGAAGATAAAGTTTTGGAGGTGGCTTGAATCCAGAGTGGCCAAGGGACTTCTGAGAACACGGTGTTGCCTCATGAGGAGCAACTTGGAGGGAAATGCAGAGACTGCAAAGTTCTCTCTCTCTCTCATACTGGGAATTGAACTCGGGGCATTCTACCTCTGAGCTAATACCCCTAGTCCTTTTTTATTTATTTTTAAATTTTGAAATAGGGTTGTGCTAAGTTAGCACGTGCTGGCCTCAAACCTGTCTCAGTGTCCCAAGTCCTGGGATTATAGGCATGCCCCCCCCCCCCACATACACTAGGCTAAGAAGGGACTTTGCTTAGTTCAGGAATAGCATCACTTTACAGAAAATGTTTGGTTTTAGGAGCAGCGAGTCTAGACAATGGCTCCTCCTTCAGTAAACATCTATGGGCTCCTGCCATGTGCCAGTGTTGTGCTAGGTTAAGGGGGTAAATGATAAAACAGTCACAGACATTATCTTTTGAGAAAGTCACTGGTTCTAAGAACTATAAAACTCAGGGCTCCTTGCTTTAAGACACATGCACACAGTTTGTTTTTTTTTTATTTTAATTGCAGTAGGAGTGGGGGTATATTTTAAATGCTGATTCTCAAATAATCCCTTTTGGTGGCCTTCACTTCACAGCTGACTATAATATCTTGTAACCTGTCTTTTTATTCACTAAATAGACCCCCAGCAATTTAATGATTTGATGACTCAGTTTCTCTGTCAAAATTATGTCAGTAATTTTATCTACCCCATAGGGATAGTTGCAATTTGCTACAAATTTTAGGAAAGAAAGGCTCTGAATCTCTACTGGTGTTATTATTTACTTAACAGCACGAGTTCAATTTTCATCAACATGAACCTCATTAACCCTGGACTTGGATGATTTTGCCAGGTAAAATCCTTCCAATTCATAGGGTCTGAAAGATCCTGTGTTCCTTTTTTAAGATGACTAAGAAAAAAAAAACTCTACTTGTATTAAAGTCAAATCTGATCTGTCTTCAATTATTCACTGGCAATGGGCTCTTACATGATTATTTTGACTTTTAATATGGAATACTTTGTATATACTGGATTAGATAGCATATCCATTTTGGCATAAATGAATTAGGGATTTTTTTTGTCTTTAAGGATGCAGACCAGAAATAGGCTCTCTACGGGTAGCATTGGCATGGTAGCTCCAAATATTTTTTAGGGACCCAGTTTTTTTTCTGTCTTATGAGCTTTCATCTTCAAGAAACGGCAACTGCATAATTTCCTGTCATGATTTTTATGTTTCAACAAAAAGAGGAAGGGCAAGGGGCAAAGAAATGGTAAACTCCAGTTGTCTGTCATCTTTATATAGTTTCTTGGCCATCCCAGGCAATGGCCTCTGCTTGTATTTCATTGGGCCATTGGGCAGATGGTACCTCTCTGCATGTAGCTGCAAAGGAAGCTGTGAAATGTACACTCAACTTGGTGTACTGGTGCTCCAAAGGAAATTGGGGCTTTATTATTAAGGAGAAGGAGGGAAAGGAGGAACAGCTTACCTAATAAATATTAGGTAAACATTCTCTGTCACGGATAAGCTGATGGGTCCATTTAATGGCAAGCTTTGTTGCCGGTGTCGGCTTACTGCCAGACATCAAAGGTAAATAAGTTTATCTCACTGGAGATTGATATATTCCATTTATAGTTATGCATGTGGGTGTCTATACGGACTTATTTTTATACAGCCATGTATTTTCATATATGCTTATGCAATGCTTCATCACATAGACATATATAATAAGCCAATATGCCTATATCATGTAAGTTTTCAACTTATGCAAAAAAATGCTATAGTTTGGAAAATGCCTATTGCTTAAAGGAAGAAAAAGAAACATAAAATCAACTGTAAGGTGGTTGGGTCTTATTTCTAGATAACGTGGTCATGCATATCAAAATGTGGCAAACCAAACAATGGTAGAAAAATATGAGAAAGATACAAATAACGAATGCAAGCTGTTTGTGCAGAGGAAGCTGAGAGTAGAGAGCGAAGGCAGGAGTGCCAGGCCCTAGTGTTTGTTTCACGTTGCTCCCACCTAATCAGGCCTGACCTTTAGAAGGCTCGGATGCAGGGGGCCAGATTGGAAATGATGAATTAAGTAAAGGCTTAAATTGCAGATATGGAAATGTTTAATTTGCACATCACAAACAAAAATCCACATGACTTTTTGGGTGCAAACTCTAATTTTGACACACATGATTCTTACAGATAAGGTTGAGTAACATATAATTAATGTACAAAGATTTTATATTTCTGAAAATGGTACTCTCTAGCTTGGGTATGGGCTTTAGTGACACTATTCCTATGTTAGTTGAGATGAACCTTTCCTGAAGAATCCAAACAGCCTAGTTAAATGTTTCTCTAGTGATAGTCCCCAACACCAGAGTCACTTATTTGTTAGCGCTGCGATCAATCAGTCTTTACCTTGTCATGTTGTATGCCATTGAGATTTGATGGGACAGCAACCCATGTCCATGCAGTCTTTTAATAGTTGCATTTTGACTTGTTTAGAGAAGGAGGACTAAGTTATAATTTATAGAGTGAATCTACTCTTTAGCTCCAGCAAAGCTGAGTCAGGTGGTTAACCATTCCAACCCTATGAAGATACTTTGTTCAGCAAATGGCTACTCTCGGTCCTTCTGCACCCTTAAAAACCCACCTACTTAATTTCTGTTACATCTATGTCACCATTGCTTAGGCAATAATGTTCCGGCACAAGACATGAACTTTTAACATTGTGATGTCAATGTATTTTATATCACACAAGAAAATAAGGCTTTAGTGAATAATTTTAATAGCAAAAGTTCCATTCATCAACTAGGGTCTGTGGTCAGCTATAGCGATCCATGCCGACAAATGAGGAAATCAGTAACTGAATTTCAAATCGGTCCTTAGAGGAGTTGTGTAATAAAGAGCATAGAATTTTCACGGCAGCTGTTCTTTGTGTTCAATCTGTGTATTTGGCTGTGACTTTTGGCAGTGTTTGTGCATTGGTTTTGATATAGAATATTTTATCCCTTTCTTGGTAATGAGACCTATGGATTTAGTCGACTCAATTCTGTACTTCTTTTTACTGCTCAGTCCACGAGTGGCCTATTAGCCGTTATATTACTGTAGCAAGAGGAGTTGTTTAGGTTCTTATCATTAAACATTTAGTATGCACATTTATTAAACACATATGTGGGATAAATGCTGTTTCACAGAAGGGAGGAATAGGTGCTTCTAGATGTTTGCGTTTTGAGGAGTAAATTTGTACGACAGATACCAGTAAAATCCAAAAACTTTATAGGAACTATGCCCCTTGGACATCTGTTTCTAAGTTTTATTTTTGATGCCAAATTGAATACATTAGAAGAAATGTTTTGTTGGGATACTATACATTTTATTTTACATTTTAAGCTTGGATGGGGCCTTTTTTTTTTATGACTGTTCCATTCTTATCTGAGAAACTGGTACCTATAGGGGCTTAGTATGTATTGGTTAAAATGAACTAGAGTGTTATTGTGGTAAAACACCATAGTAGGATAGGGTAACAGACAGATCCCAAAGCATAGTGGTCAATGATGATCACATATATTAATAATAAAAATCATGTTCAACATGGAGTAGTGACACATTCGTAGACACTATTCTAAATAGTCTACATGGATTAAAACTTTTAAAAATCCTCACAACTAAATGAGATTTACACTTTATTATCCCATTTAATAGGCAAGGAAATTGAGGCAGAGTGATTCAATAACTTACCCAAAGTTGCACAGTTAATAAGACATAGAGCTGGGATTAGAACCTTGGAATTCTGGTTTCAGAGTTCAAGGTTATGAGCTACATAGTATATTCAAGGTTATGATACTACATAGTATCTTTGTAACTAGTGTTTTTGTCTGCCTAAGCATCTATTCTTATTTTCTTTTGGTAAGAGCACCTGAATTTTTTTTTTCTCCAACCAACTATGTGGTTAAGACCAGACCAATCCAAGTTTCTTTCCTAGAAACTTGAATAGTGACTGTCATCAGAGCTAAAGTGTGCTTCTGTGGAGATGGGTGGTCACAAGGTCTCTTGGTTCCTGGTATCTAGGTTTCCTGAGCTGCACTTGCCCCTGTTGTCTGAGAGTCTGACTTTATCATCTTTCTTTTTGTCCTCTGGATTTCTGCATGTAAAAGATTATTTGGGCTTACATTAGCCAAAGGTGTTTCTGTTGCTTGCCACTAAAGAACTCTGATTGACCCAGAGCCTAGCTGAGGCAGCAGTTATGTCCTAGTAACTATTTTTGTCTCCACTTTTCTGGCTATTGAGCAGTAGAGCGTTTGAATGCAAGAAAATGATGCTGTGTGGCCAGTTTTCCCCCATGTCCAAATGGGATTCTGATTAAGTAATTGAATCCATGTAGAGGGATCTCACTTTTTCTTCTCTCAAAGCTTCTATGAGCTCAAGATGTTGGTTATTTTCTGACCCCTGTGATGGAAACAAACATGTGAGGTTGACTTTTCTTGATCTTCTGGTAATGATTTTTTTTTCTTTTTTGCATTGACCCTCCTTCTCTTCTAGATATGGAGGGTATCCATGAATGTATGTATTCTGTTGGTATTCTCAGAGTGTTCTACATTCCCACTATGGCTCATGAAGATAAATTGTGTTTGTGTTTTGAGATAAAGTAAAGGAGATGAGAAACTCATGGGCATAAGGAACACTTTTTAAAGTACATTTATGGAAAGGACATGTATCAAAAATTGCAGCCTAGTGGCTCAGCGTACGGGCTTTGTGGGAGAGGGAGGCAGGGGTGAGGGTTCAATTCTGCTAGTCCTACTATTGGCACCTCTAGGAGAGCTTACTCACCTCCACTCACTTTCTCACTTGTACTGCCAAGGGTGTGATGCCCACTTTATGTCTGGTATATGGCGAAGTTTATTAAATAATATTCATTATTCATAATAATGATTTGATGCCCAAATCTTCTAATGTGCTTGGTCCACTTGAGAGTCGCTTTGATACTTCTTTGCTATCTTTTGTTTGTTATGCTTCAATGCACTTGTCTTGTTTTCTTAACAATATTCAAATACCTGGTCCTTTATCTTCTTCTCATACCATTATGTAATCAATCCCCAGTATGTAACACAGTCTTCTACACATGATACATTTGCAATTGCAAAAAACAAAACAAAACAAAACAAAACAAAAAACAATGAGAAATGTTAAGATAGGATAAGATAGGAGGAGATACCCTTGGTCATAAGTCAGGCTTTCATTACCAGCTGTGTGGTATGGGTAGCTTTCTGCAGATTGTCAAGTAATAAATAGCACTATCTTTACAGAGGCTGGAGGATTAAGTGAGCTCCAGTTATGAAGGCCCAGAACAAAGACTAGGCACAAATGAGACTAGGTACAAAGATTGGCACATCTAGGCATCAGAATACTTTGGTGACTGTCATTTTCTATTTGGGATGTGAAGGGGTTGCCACTTTAATGGAAGCATCTCAGGTACACAGAGCTCAGGAATGCTGAGGTGTTAAAATTCACAACTATGCTGGGTGCCAACCATGATGGAATGAAGGGTCTGCCCTGAACCTGTGAATAATTCAAGCAAATCTTCTGTTAATGTAAATGATGTAGGTTGAGTTTGCCAACAGGAATTAACTCCTTGTCTCCTCAGGATCAACCTAAATTCTTCAGGGATAGGGTTGCAAGATAAAATATAGGATGCCCAGTTAATTTGAATTTCAGATAAATAATGAATAACATTCAGTATAAGTATGTTCCATGGAACATTTGGAACACACTTATACTATAAAATTGGGTTTATTTGGATTCAAATTCAACTGGATTTTCCATGTATGTGTGTGTGTGTATCTAGCAATCTTATTTGGGGTGCTCATAGAAACTCTCTTTTAGTCTTGCTGCTGAAGTCAAGAACAGATCTTTTGGGATAAAGTTGGGTTTTCCTCCCTGGTATCTGGTGCCCAGGGTTCTGGTCCAACATTCTCTCTGATGCTTTTCCCACAAATGTCAATAGCATCCTGCTTTACCTTAACTTTGCGTTCATCTATTTTAATCCCTTTAATCAGATGAGCAGCATTAACTCATCCTATTTATGTCTAATCTATTTATAAGTACTGCGAAAGAGAGGGTATGTTTGGCAGGAGAAGCGACTCCTATTTAGCAACTGGCAAACGTCAAGAGAGGCGTTGGCTTCAATAAACGTCTCTCAAAGTTGTGATGGAGGGAGGGAGATTATTATCATCCTCTTCCATTTGGGGTAAACTAAAAAAAAATGGAACAGAAATGAAAACAAACATACAAAAACATCTTGTGACAGGGAATGGAGAGATTTTATTCTTATACAATATTCTCTGAGGCTGTGTCTTAGCTCCAACTCTCAGGGAATTAACTATACAGCTTTGCAGCAGTTGCAGAGGCAGCTGGGTTGAAGGCAACAGCTGATGTGTACTTCCGATTGACCCCCACAGGGTCAGTCATCCATGAAACTGCCTCATCAGAAGCCTTCCCATGGGCCTGTAGGTGCCAGGAAGGTTGGGAGAGGCAGAGGATTCGGCTTGTGCCCTGCCACTGTGCTGGGTCCATAGCCAAAGCCTGAGGGGTGTCACAGGGCTCACAGCCAGGATTCACCTGGAAGAACTGGCCTTGTCATGGCCTTTTTGTGGGATATGTGTATATTGGAGGAATAAAAGAAAATCTTATTTATCCCCCCCTTTTCTCTTTCTTTCTTATACATACTGGGGATTGAACCCAGGGGCATTCTATCTCTGAGATAATAATGGTTGATAAACCATTATTATTATTTTTTGTTTTGAAACAGGGTCTTGCTAGATTGCTGAGTCTTGTTAAGTTGCTGGGGTTGTCCTTGAATCTGCAATCCTCCTGTCTCAGCCTCCTAAGTACTAGGATTACACAGTGTGCCACAGCAGCCAGCCTAGTTTCTTATCTTTCAATGGAAGAGATGAAGATTTGGCATCTGTGGTAAAGGAGACCCACACAAATGCTGACTTCTGTTAGGAATCTCCAAAGGCTGATGATTTGTGAAAAACTTGTCTTAGGGATGGGCTTTGAGGGAGACTATGCAGACCCCACTAAGCTCTTTTGGCAATGAGGCTGACTTATGCTCATTCTCACTAACTCCTTAAATTGTGACCTAACCCTACTTTTGATTTGCTTCTTCATTATTTTAGAAAAGAGAGGATTTGTAGCAATAGATATGCAATATTTATTCTGAGAGAGACATTTTAGAAATGAAAGCTCATAAAAATTAAGCCTTCCATGGAGGAGCTATGTTACATTTTTGGGACATTGCCTATGTATTAATGAGCATGAAACATCAATCAAGTCATGTTTTCTGAGCATTAGCTATCTCCCAGGAAAGGCTTTGTAGCTCTCAAAATAATAATAGTAATTGTGGCAACAACTAGTGCTTCTGTAGATTCTCCAACTGCCAAATTTGATTCCAAGAAGTCTTATGTTAATTAACCCATGACACATATATTTATCCATCTTTTCATCCATATCATAAAAACAGCCTCAGCTTGCCGAGAAAGACACAATGTCTATAGTCAAAGTACTTGATTTAAGTTCAAATAAGAAGGCATTTGTGTCTATAGTCATTAGAAGATGATTTAGGGTGACTTGTAATACCAGAATTCAGAGCCAGAGGAAGGTACTTGGAGAACAAGACCATTTTAGAAATCTCCAAGGGAAGCTCAAATCCCTGAGTTAGCCTTGAAAAACAGACTGGGCTTAGAAGTGATACTGAGGACAGAGAAGCTTGGGGGAGCTCTGAGGCATGAAGCAAGGCAGCCACCCTGGGGTGACATTCCTGAAGCTTCTCTGCTAAGTGCGTGTTTAGGAGACAGAACCTCAGGGATTGGCTACCTGCTTACTTATAACTGAAAATTTCCGTAGAGCAGTGGGCAGCAGTCCTGACTTCTTATCTTCATGGCCCCTCTGTTCTAGGAAGTGACCAGGATGGGCATAATCAATTCATTCAAAGAAGCCCACAACAGTTCCCTTTCTCCACGCAGGAAGTATTGGTTGAGTGGTATTTTGCACCTGGAGGGTTGTGTATAATTCTCCTGGGGTTATCTGTGCACAGAGGTGAGACTAGGGGCCCGCTCTTCATGACAGCACCCAGTCCACAGCTGAGTCCTGGAGAAGCCTGCTTGTCATATGTTTCCTCGTCCTCCCAGCGCTGAGTCCTCCTTTTGGTCTGATCCAAGTCCTTGCCTTCTTCCTTCTGCCTCCTCTGGCTGGCTTCCTTGCTCACTGCTGCCCAACATCCAGTGTTATAGACTTTCTCCTCTGTACTCACAGGAGCCTCATTATTTCCTTCCAGCTGCTCTAGCTATTTTCTTCTCGAATTTACGTATGTCTTCATTGCTCACATTCTCCAAAGAATTCTCTTCCTAACTCTGCCACTCTTCACTGGTTCCATACCAGATATTTCTCTCTGATGTTTCTCTTGCTTCTTTACTCTTCTAGTTAGTTTGCTTGTTCTTAATGTCTGTAGGTCTCTACCCCAGGCTCCCCAGCCCCCAAGTTCAGCTTCAGTGTTTAGCCTGGTCAAGATCATGGGCTTTGGGATCAGCTGAACTTGAAACAGAAGTCAGTTCTACTGCTTTTGCAGCTGTGCATTTGGGGTCAAGTTATGGAGCTTTCTGGACCTCGGAGTTTTCATACTCAGAAATCAAACTACCTTCAGGATAGTGTGGTACTCGGCACGTTGCCTGGAAGACAGCATGAGCCCAGTGAATGGTGGTCACAGGCGACTATCCATCATTCAGTGCCATTCTGGCTCAAGTTCAAGTTCAAGAGGTACTTTTTAACATTGATATCTTACATACATTTATATAGAATGGCTGAACATGACCTCTTGTCCACTACGAACCCAAGATGGGGCAGACGGTGGAAGAAGTTCATTTGCTGTTTCATTAAGAGATATTGAGAGAAAGAGAGAGTTTTAAATAGGCAGTTTTATTAAGCTCAGGGGTTTGGATTGGTGTAAAAAGCAATGGAGACCAGCTTCTTCAACAATAGGGTGACATTGGGCACCAATTTGGGGGATTCTTTTGGCAACTGGGTGAAATAAGTGAAGGACATTGGAGATAGAGGAACCACCTAGGGGCCACCGTGATGACTTGAGAGAGAGGAAGTGGGATAAAGACCCAGATTAAAGGGACAGTGGTGTTGAGAGGAGAAGAGGGACAAACGGAGGACAAACAGCAGTAGGAAGACGATGGAGAGGAGGAGAGTGGAAGGTGAACCCAGACTTTGTAGGATATCATGGAAATGTTTTAAATGAGTAAAAATGAGGACTTCAAAAAAGGAATCAGTAGCACAAGAGACACTGAATTAAATTTTAGGCAGACTCTAATGTTGTATCAAATGGATTTCAAAATTAAAACCTAATGGAGTTAGCAATGCAGGACTGTATTTGGGAATCACTGGCATTGAGTCATTTATTGAAACATTTTTTCACTTCACTGGTTCAACACATAGCTATTATGTGCCAGGTGTGATTCTATTAAGTGCCTACTATGTGCTGGGTGTGATTCTATGAGCTGGAGATACAGGAGGGAGTAAAGGAAAGACCCTGTTCTCCTGGAGTTAATAGTCTAGTGTGAGGCTGAGTTGGCACTCAGTGAAATCCTAACCGTGAGTAGCAACAACTTTGGGATAGCTCCATGCTCAACACATTATTTGGATTATATTATTTACTCCTTATGACTCCTCAGTGAACTGGACGTCATCACTTCCATCTTATAGATGAGGATGTGGAGGCTTAGGGGAGCTACTGCAGGAGGGAAAACAGAAGGCTTAAGACTGAGTTTTGCAGGACACATGAATCTGGGAGGGAGAGATGGGAAGTGGGAAGTAGGAATGAGGAGTAAAAGAGAGGTCAGAGTCGGGTGTGGTGTTGCATGCTTGTAATCCCAATACTTGGGAGGCTGAGACAGGAGGATCACAGGTTCATGTTCTGTCTCAGCTACTTAGTGAGGCCCTCCACAACTTAGTGAGACCCTGTTTTAAAAGAAAGAATAAAAAAAATAGGCCTGGGAATGTAGCTCGGAGGTAGAATGCCCCTGGGTTCAATCTCAGTAACACACACACACACACACACACACACACACACACACACACACACACACGAAGCCAGAGAAGTGGGAAAGAAATCTGAAGCAGCTTGTAGAAGTGATCCAAGTCCTAGTTCCTGGAGGAGCAAAGTAGAAGGAGAAATGAAAAAAAAAATGTCAGGAACTGGCTCACAAGATGCTACTGATGACATTCCATTGATGACTCTCTATCAACACTCAAGTTGACCCCTGATTTTAGATTCTTCCCAAGTTGGAGGAAGGTCTAATGAGAAAATAGAGACTGCTCATCCTAGGAGCTGAGAAAGAAATTGAAAAAAAAAAAAAAAAAAGAATAGTGGTTCACAAACATGACCACATGAAGTTCTTTTTTTTTTATCATTTTATTACTGCATTGCAATTATACATCATAGTGAAGTTGCATATATTTAAAACATACATATACATAGCTCTTTGTTTAGTTCTGTCCACATCCCTCCCTGCTTAGAAAATGACTTCTGAGTGGAGAACACTTCCTGTGAGGGCAAGCACGGAGGAGAGAGGAGAGGGAAGTGGCCCCGGTGCCTGGGGGAGTTGGGGGCATGGAAAGGGTAGCCATGGGCAGGAGGAGCCAGGCTTCCTTATGAGTGCAGGCAGGAAGGTGTGAGGGAGGAGATGGAGGCATGGATTTGTTGAAAGGGAGCAATGCAGTGTGGATTCTTGCTTCAGACAACTAACTTTTTCACTGAGCAGCCCGATTCCATGTTATCAGATGCAAGCCTCAGTCAGCAGAATGGATTGCCGGCTAAAAAGAGGGAGGAATGTTTGCAACAGTCTCTCTGGCGAAATCCATCAACTGGGACTTAGCTATTCACCTGGTTATATTGTTCATGTCTATGGCTGCTTACTTATTTATTTTGGATTTTAAAAAAAATAGCCGTTCCTCTTATCCTGTTGGTGCATGTCTTGTTCTTGTAGAAAAATGCTGGTGATATTAAAAGGAAATTTGTATTTGCACTTTCGTTAGCTGCTCACATCCTCTTCCTGCCAACTTTATGAGTGTGAAATGCCATTAATCATTACGGTGTCATAAAACATATTTTACAATAATGTTTCTTCCCCCCCAAGGTTTATTTCTACCATTCTTAGAGATATTTGTGTTGGAAATAGCTTTCATTTTGAGCCTTTCATCTTGAACTCCATAGTTATTCCTGGGACTACTGCCCCTTAGTTGATAATTGGTTTCGGATGCCTGTTACAGGCTTGTAATCTCCCGAGGGAGCTCTGTAAAGGGATGGGTTAGGCCACTAAAAAGACCCTTAGTTTTTGAGCAAAAATAAGCATATAGCCTTTTGTAGAATCATGTATCCAAGGACTGAGGTGTTCAGAAACCCAGGTAGGGTCATAATAAGGTGGAAAGGAGCTCTTTGCCCCTGGAAAACTGTCAGAAGCAGACAGTTGCTGCAGGATCTTCGGAATGGAGCCCAGGGTCATTGGCAAGTCCAGTTGGCTCCTATAGTTCCTATGTGGAGTATGAAGATGAGACTCACCGGAGAGCTGGAATGGGTGGAAGCTTGAGGAATGAATGTAGACCTCAAAGAAGAAGCCAAGAGTTATTGGGTCCCGAAAGAGTGTTTTGCTTGGAGATACCCTGAAAAGGTGGGGGGATAGCCGGGCATGGTGGCGCACGCTTGTAATCCCAGCATTCGGGAGGCTGAGACCAGAGGATCTGGGTTCGCGCCAGCCTCAGCTACCTAGTGAGGCACTCCGCAACTTAGTGAGACTTGGTTTCAAAATAAAGAATAAAAAATAGGGCTGGGGGTATAGCTCGGAGGTAGAATGCCTCTGAGTTCAATCCCCAGTACCGCAAAAAAAAAAAAAAAAAAAAAAAAAGGTGGGGGGAGGTGTGTGGTCAGGAGTGAATGCAGGTGCTGCAGGATCAGCTGGCCGTCATTCTCCTTTGCTACATAGTTGGCATTTAAGGCTTCTGAAGGGTAGATTGCTCTTTTTCATTTCAGCTGTATACCCAGGCAGATCAGGAGCAGTCATTTTCAGAACATGTGACCTTTACTAAAAGCTTAAAGAATTTCAATTAGTGAATATAACCATTCCTTTTTTTTTTTTGAAGCGGTGGTGTTTTTTAAATTTTTTTTTTTATTGCTATCCTTTGTATTCTTACTTTTGTGTCCATCCAGTGAATATGCATAAGATGGACGCAATCTTCTTTCCTTTAGGTGTGTGTGTGTGTGTGTGTGTGTGTGTGTGTGTGTGTGTGTGTGTGTAGAGTGAATACTGGGCATTTTATTCGTCTGAAGTGGGAGATGCTAGTTCTGTACCAGGATACTACTGCTGAGTCACTCATTGTGAAGCATGGTACTTTACTTGCTTTTTTTTTTTATTAACTCTCTTGAAAGATGGAAAAGTAACAGTTTTGTTAATAGGAAAATAAGTCACTAGTCACTTTCATTTAGGGGACTCTCGGCTACAGATAACCAAAGGGTCAATATTAAGTGACTTAAGCATTAAGGGAGCTGGTTATCTCCTACAGCAGGGTGACATATGCAGCCTGTAAGACGGCTTCCAGTGACCCTTGCTTCTTGGCATTTGTACCTTTAAGAATGGGCTGGATTTTGTGACTCTTATAAACCAGTGGTTTAGGAATGATTTGCCCCCTTGGGACATTTGACATGTCTGGGGACTTTTGGGGGGTTCGTAAGTGAGGATGGTGGGGTAACAGTGGCATCTGGTGGGTGGAGACCAGGGATGTGGTTAAATATCCCCTACAGTGCACAGAATGCCCCTGCCAACCTGAAGTGTCAATGGTGATTGAGAATCCCTGTGGTAACAGAATAGAACATACCGGGAGATAATAGGGTGTCACTTCTGAGATTAGGTCAGAGAGACTGTGTCTTCCATCTTGGTATCTCCTCCTGGCCCACTCCCTCCCTGCGTTGCTGACTCTGGGGAAAGCCAGCTGCCAGGATGGAAGGTAATCTGTGGCGTGGCCTGTGCGAGCAAGTCTGGAAGCAGATCTTCTGTCCAGCTGCCCATGAGTGAGCCTGGAAATGGATGGCTGCAGCCCTCCCCACACCTTGACTGTGGCCAGGATGAAGAGTCTGAGCCAGAATCCCTCACCTGTGCCGCTCTCAGGTTCCCGATTCACCAAAGCTGCGAGGGGATGTATACTATTGTCAGCTGCTAAATTTGGGGATGATGTGTTGGGCAGAAATAGGGAGCTAGCTCACAAGGAGTCTGGAGGCCAGGCAGCTCCAGAATTGGATCAGAGACTCAGGGATGCCACCCAGGCCCAGGTTCTCTCTGGGCCTTCAGATCACCATCTTGTTGTGGTCCTTCAGCTTGGCTCTTATGATCATAAGATAGCTGTGTGTGGGCACACAGGTGCTCAGAGTCAGAGGCAGGAAAGCAAATTGCTTCTTCTTGGGCATTTCTTTTTATTAAGGATGGAAACTTTTCTCTGGAGCCACCTATGAGACTTCACTTCAGATCCTTTTGGTCATGATTAAGATGTATACGGATGTCTTCCTTGTAAGACAGGCTGGGGAAGTATTAGGCACTTTCAAGTCTCTATCATGAGAAGTGGTCTCTACTAGCACGAAGGAAGAGCAAGGCTGATGAAGGGCTCTTTTCATCCTTTTTCCTTTCTGAACAGAAGCTGGATGTAGCATTGGACACCTTTCCCTTGGTGGCAATAGCTGTATCTTGAGTCTAAGACTCTATTAGGTCTCTGGGCTCTGACTGCTTTGGGCAATTGTATGTATCATTTACCACTTGTTTTCTATAGCAGATATTTTCCCACTGAGACATTCGTGCATGAAGGGAATTGGGAAAGGAGGGGAAGAAAGTCTGGATGGGCTCAGGTATGTGGCTCTCAGCTGCTGGCCGCATCTCAGGGGAGTCTTACTATAATCAAGAGCCTTGCTCCTTCTGAAAGTTTGGGTAGTGTGGCTGAAGAGGGATGACTTGTGGTTTAATAGTTTTACTTTTTCCTTAAACTTCAGGGGAGAACTCCTGCTGCTTCTAACTATGACCATGGCCTCCTAGAGGAGAAATTATGGAGAGAAACAAAAATCACAGATTTTATCCTCCTGGCTGCATTGGAAGTGGTAGGAAGACGAAAGCACACAGATGAGGGAGAAAAGTTTGCAAACCCAATGACCTGTAAAGTAATCATTGAGAACAAACCCTGGCTTACAAATAGTGACCCCGGGAGGTACCTGAGTTGCCGCCATAGGTAGTTCAATGGACAGAAGCAAGTGTGCAAGAGTGAGATTATGGGATGAGGAGATAAAGGTGTTCACATCTCAGCTCTGCCCCTCATGAGCTGTGTGATCTTGGGAGGGTCATTTAACTTCCCCAAAGTTCAATTTTATAATCTGTAGTACATGAGAACACTTGGCAGAGTAAGCAGACCAAAGTGACTCGATTGTTTCATGACAGAGAGAATCTCGAAGTACAGCTCTTGTTTCCCCTTGTCTAGCCTCTTTTCTAGAACCTTCTATCCCCTTCTCATTCTTCGTTCTTCTCTGAGGATGCTCATTTACTTGGGTGTCTCACCATGTGGAAAGGGCTCCAAGGAGTATGGGAACTCTTAGGGGCAAGCACTTAATTTCTTTATTGTCTCAGGCATATTTGCATATTGAAAAGGGGAGGACTGGATGGATAGAGTGAAGAGTAAAGATCATGACTAGGAAGACACTAGTGGGAAAAACTGAGGAGGGGGAAATACTGTGTCCTTCTGTGGCATCTTAAAATCTTAAATCACCCAGTTTCAGGCAACAGGCTCTTCCTTCTCTGCCCAAGACTGATTTTTACAAATGCAAAATCCCTGCTAGAAGGAAAGGGCTGTGTACCGCACTGGCTCTCCTTGCCTCATTGAAAGATTTGTTAGCTTTCTTCTTTCCTTTCTAAGGGCTGGAAGTATTGTGCCACATCTGATATCTTCCTTCAGGGCAAGGACAGATTGGGAGGGCTCGTTCATTCTTTACACAAGGGTCAGAAGAGAGAGACCAGCGCTGCCCCTAAGTTTGTATCATTTTCAGAAACCCCTTCCCCATGGGCATTCCGCAGACCCCGGGAAACAGGGTTCCCTCCATTCCCGTCTTTGCTTTGGGCTGCCCTTGTGAGGTCCTTTCTTCTTCAACATGTCCATTTTAAATGGATTTCCAAGGCTGGCTTAAGGGTCCCAGGAAGAAATGAATGGAGTGACTAAGGACTTGGGCTCTGGAGTTGCACTGTGTGGTTCAGATTCCTGTGCTTGCAGTCAGCAGTCACCACCTTCCAAAGCCTTGGTTTCCTCACCTACAGAACCGAGTTAATGATAGCAGTTATGGGCAGTGCTTATCTGAGCGCTTACAGCGTCTGAGACCTGTTCTCATAGGCATGCACTCATTTTCTCCTTGGGCCATCTTAAGAGCTGAGTGTCTTTACCCCCTTTCCTGTGTACTGAGACAGGGAAGGTCGAGTGACTTGTCCAAGGTCACAAGCCAGTCATTGGATGGAATAGGATTTCAACCTAGGTAAGATGGCTGCAGCCTTTGCTCCTAACTGCCGTCGGTCCTAATTTCATAGGATTCCTTTGAGGACTGACTCACTGAGGTGACACAGGAAAAAATGATACAGGGGCCACTTGGAACTATCATTGTTGTTATTATTTTCTACTTATTGGACTACTTTCTGAAGAAATTCCAATATTTGTTCTTTTTTGGTGTGTGATATTAGGAGTGGAACAAAGAGGCCTTCTACCACTGAGCTATACCCCTAGACCTTTTTTATTTTTTATTTTGAGACAGAGTCTCACTTAGTTGCCCAGGCTGGCCTCGAACCTGTGATCCTGTTGCCTTGGCCTCCCGAGTAATATGATGACAGGTGTGCACCAACGCACCTGGCTTGTATTCTTAAGGGTTGATCAGGTTAAGGAATCATTTTTTTCTTGACCCTTAGAAGTTTCCAGAAAAAAAACAAAAACGAAAACTAAATATACCCTTTTTCTTCTTTTGCCTCCTCTTTCAAGTTCAAATGCTACCAGGGAAAAGGAGAACCCTAATGTGTTAAAAGACTGGGGCAGATTGTTTGGCCCCCATTTTTAAGTATGAGAAAGGGAAACAGTGATAGAACCCGTGGCTGGTGGTACAGCAAGGACTGCCGCCCAGGTTTCCACTGCCAGGCCCCACTGCAAGGCTGACATGCATATGGTAGAAAGGTACCTAACAGTGAACCTCCGTCGTTACCACCAACCAAGTCTGATGCTAGATGCTAATCTCTTTGGATCACCTTCCATCACCCTTCTTTGTCATTGCATAACAAGCGCTGCAGGAGGGTGGCTCGTGGTCAGCCATATGTCTTTGCCTAAAAACTGTTGCAGAGGAGAAGTGAAGGCCAGCGCCCGAGCTGGTTTGTAAGGACCAGAGGAAGTAACAACCGTATTATTGAAGTTGACCTTCTGCTTAAACCTGGAGCCGTTTCATCAATCACCTACGTTGGGTCTCCTGAAGGTCAGTCAAATGATTCCGTTAATCGCCCGCTCATTCTCCGGCTCTCGCTTCAGGAGTAATAAATTTTTAAAACTTTTTAAAAAATGAAAAGTTGGGTGACAGGTGTGTATGGAAGAAAAATAATCAGATGGAAGAACAGTCATTTAGGAGCAAGCGGTCGGAGCAAGTGGTGGAAAAAGGAAGAAGTTTCTGGTGGCTGAGGAAGACCTCAGAGAACGGGCCTGGAGGGGGAGGGGAGGAGGTCCTTGACACAGCCCAGGTGTGTCACCAACGTCACTCGATGCTAGATCACTTGGCACCGAGTGTTTCTGATACTGAGCAAGAATGTGCAGAGTCCCATGTTACAGAATTAACCAGGCGGATGAGGCCCTCATCAGGGATGAGCTCTGGTGGACAGGCTCCTGTGAAATCACAGGGGTGTCTGGCCCGTTCTCCCTGGCGAGCTAAAACATTGGCCTTTCTTTTGTTGGGGAGGAAGCAAAACCAAGGAACGCCAACCCATAAAGACCCATTTTTTTGCCTTGAGTGGTGGTGCACACCTGTAATATCAGTACTTGAGAAGCTGAGACAATAGGATCTCAGGTTTGAGGACAGCCTCAGCAAAAGGTGAGACTCTCATCAATCTAGTCAGATCTATTTTAAAATAAAAATAAAATAGCTCTGGGGGTGTAGCTCTGAGGTAGAATGCCTCTGGGTTCACTCCCTGGTAACATACATACACACACACACACACACACACACACACACACATATGAGTTATTTCTGCATTACTATAAATACATGTCTTTGTTTGCAGAAATAGAGATACTGTTATTGATAATATGGGAAAGTAGAGTTGAAAGCATAGGGGGGGACATTGCTTGATCATATGGTTTCTAATACTACAGGATCTTTCAGGATCATGATCTTGCATTTTAGAATGACCTGAGTTTATTACCCAGTTAGCTGTGTGACTTTGGACATTATTTAACCTTTCTGAGTCTCAGTTTCTTAACTCATAGGTAGGAAAAGTCATATTTGCCCCATTGGGTAATTCTGACATAGGATCCTTCATCCATTTACAAAGGTATTTATTGAGGCAATAAACATCTTAAAATAGCATGCAGATCAAAAGCATAGATTCTGGAACCAAAATATCTGTGTCTGAATTCTGATTTCCCAACCTATTTGGTTGGACAAACCACAGAAGCCCTCTGAGCATCAGTTTTTGCATCTATAAAAATCCAAGGATAATAAGAGCATCTACTTTATAGGATTATTTTAAGGATTTAATGAATGTCTGTCTGTAAAGTCCCAGGAACTATCCCAGGCACCAGTTAGCACCTTGTATTACCCATTATTTTATGAAAACAGAAAGACAAACTAAAGAAAAACAAGAGGACATAAGCAATAGAGGACAGATTGTTGCCTTTCCTGGAGTTCCTGGCTTGCCGGGGGGCAGACCATGCCCACAGAGCACCATTGTATGGGGCCTGGGGTATAGCGAGTGTTCAATAAATGGAAGCTCTAAGTGTTGTTGTTGTGCCTGGATTTACGAGGCTTGAGTCAGTGGAAGCCTGAATTTGAAAAGCAGAGGTGAGCAGTACATCATGTGCGGTCCTCCCGTCCTGCCTGGACCTCCTTCCCATTCCTCATCTTGCATACGGGATGGATGTGTCCTTTGAGATAGGCAGGGAAATAGAGGTGGCTGCTTGACAGCTCACTCATAAAGTGTAGTTCTACCCACGGTGAGAAATGTCGGGCTCTCCAGCTTGGGTCGGTTGATTCAGTTGCAAGTTCCCTGTGCCCCAGAGGACGGGGACTGCAACATGCCAGAGTTATCTGGAGTGATGGGCTCCATAAGTCTTCACAGGAAGTCGCTGTTGGGAAACATGTCCCAGAGGACCCGAGGACCAGGAGCAGCAAAAGGCCACCCAGTGATGCCTTCACCCTGGATACACACCTGCAAGGCTGAGGTCAAGTGAGGTGGAACACGCCTTCTCTTTTCCTTTCATTGCACCATTAGAGATTAAGTGCATTGAAAAGATAGATTCCAAAGTCTCTAATTTCTATTAAAATGTGCACCATAGAAATAATATGGTGGCGTGTTATCTTCCCAACCAACATTTTTTACTCATTAATGGGGAGGCAAGTTTTTTCTTCCCTCTCTCCTTCCTTCCTTCCCTCCCTCTCTCCTTCACTTTCTCCCTCCTTCTCCTCCCCAGTCTCTCTCCCTCCATCTCTCCTCTCTCCTCCTCTCCTTTCTCCTCCTTCTCTCTCCTCCTCCTCTCTCCTCCTCCTCTCTCCTCCTTCTCTCTCCTCCTTCTCTCTCCTCCTCCTTCTCTCTCCTCCTCTCTCCTTCTCCTCCTTCTCTCTCCTCCTTCTCTCTCCTCCTCCTTCTCTCTCCTCCTCTCTCCTTCTCCTCCTTCTCTCTCCTCCT
>PVLC010015748.1:0-28717 GCA_004027655.1 Graphiurus murinus
GGTACTGGGGATTGAACTCAGGGGCATTCTACCTCCGAGCTATACCCCCAGCCCCATTTTTTATTCTTTATTTTGAAACCGAGTCTCACTAAGTTGCGGAGTGCCTCACTAGGTAGCTGAGGCTGGCCACGAACCCGGATCCTCCGGTCTCAGCCTCCCGAATGCTGGGATTACAAGCGTGCGCCACCACGCCCGGCTCAGACTGTGGAATTTTAAAAGGTATTTTTGTCTTATTTTACTTTTTTTTTTTTGGTGGTACTGTTAGTTGAACCCAGGAGTGTTCTATCTCCAAGCTATACCTCAGCACTATTTTATTTTTCAGTTTGAAATAGGGTCTCACTAAGTTATGGAGGGCCTTGATAAGTTGCTGAGGGCAAACCTGCAATCCTCCAGTCTCAGCCTCCCACGTACTATGATTACAGTGGGTGTACCACCATGCCCAGTTTAAAAAGATTTTGTTTTGTTTTGCTTTGGTACTGGGGATTCAACCTAAGTACATTCTACCTCTGAGCTACATCCCCAACCCTTTTTAAAAATTATTATTACTCTTTGTGTATATGTGTGTGTGTTTTACTGGGGCTTGAACCCAGAGGCATTCTACCTTCAAGCTACACCCCAAGCTCGATTTTATTTCTTATTTGTGAATAGGGTCTTGCGAGGTTGATGAGAGTTTCACTACTTGCTGAGGTTGTCCTCAAACTTGTGATCCTCCTGTCTCAGTCTCCCAAATACTAGGATTACAAGCGTGGGCCACCATGCCCGTTTCAAAAAGGTATTTATTTATTTATTTATTTATTTATTGCAGTACTGGGGATTGAACTCAGGGGCATTCTACCTCCGAGCTATACCCCCAGCCCTATTTTTTATTCTTTATTTTGAAACAGGGTCTCACTAAGTTGCGGAGGGCCTCACTAGGTAGCTGAGGCTGGCCTCGAACCCGGATCCTCCGGTCTCAGCCTCCCAAATGCTGGGATTACAAGTGTGTGCCACCACGCCCAGCTAAAAAAGGTATTTTAAAAGGGGATAAAATATGGAAATATTAAATACTTTCAATGCAGTTGTAAAAGACCTGCACCTAGGACATTGTGATCTCAAGCTTTTTTTTTTTTTTTTTTTTTTTTTTGTGGTACTGGGAATTGAACCCAGGGGAATTCTACCTCGGAGCTACACCCCCAGTCCTATTTTTTTATTCTTTGTTTTGAAACAGGGTCTCACTAAGTTGCAGAGGGCCTCACTAACTGGCTGAGGCTGGCCCTGTGATCTTCCTGTCTCAGCCTCCCAAGTACTGGGATTAAAGTGTGCGCCACCACACCTGGCTTTTTATCTTTATTTTGAAACAGGATCTAACTAAGTTGCAGAGTGCTTCACTAAGTAGCTGAGGCTGGCCGCCAACCCACCATCCTCCCGTGTCAGCCTCCCAAGTACAGGGATTACAAGCTTGCGCCACCACGCCCAGCCCTTATTACTTTTACTAATAACCTACTTTACTTCATTATGCTTATTAATCTTTAAAAAGATGTGTGTAGAGCTTGGCCAAGCACTAGTCCTGCTAAGTGCTGGGTCCGGTGACTCCACAGGTCACGCGCCCCGGAAGCCAGCCTTGCAGAGGCCCTTATTATCTACTAGGTCTCCACCCTCTGGCCCCGAGCTCCAGTGCTGGGGAGCCCAGGGATGCTGGCGTGGTCATACTGTTAAGTTTTAGGTAAACCTCTCACCACAGCAACTAATTACCGGAAATCACTGGGGGCACAAGTATTATAAAACAGAATTTTCTTTCTCTCCCTCCCAAGAAAGGCTTTAGAGTTGATTTCCAACCCCGCCCCCTCAACCCTCGCACTGGGACTGAATCCAGGGGCATTCTACTTCCGAGCTACACCCCCAGTCCTATTTTATTTTTGAAACGGTCTGCATAGGTAGCTGAGGCTGGCCTCAAACCCGGGATCTTCCTGTCTCAGTCTCCCAAGTACTGGGATTACAGGCGGTCGCAGCCACACCAGGATTTGGCTTTACATTTACTTCATTTATTTGGTGGTATTAGAGATTGAACCCAGGGGCATTCTACCTCTGAGCCCAGCCCTACTTTTTATTCTTTATTTTGAAACAAGGTCTCACTAATTGTCGAGGGCCTAAATAGCTGAATCTGGCCATGAACCTGTGATCCTCCTGTCTCAGACTCCCAAGTACTGAGATTACAAGCGTGCACCACCACGCCGGGCTTGTTTTCTGTTTTAAAACAGGGTCTCACTAAATTGCTGAGGGCCTCGCTAAATTGCGGAGGCTATTCCTAAACCTACACTACTCCTATTTTAGCCTCCCAAGTACTGGCATTACAGGCGAGCACCTCCACGCCCGGCTGGCTGGTTTACATCAATCAACTAGCTAACTTATTTATTATCTTTTATTTACTTAATCCCACAGTTACACAGCGCTAGCAAACTGCTGAAAACAAATCCGGAATCCCCCCAGGAAACCTACTGGGCCCGGGTCCCAGCAGCCCTCGGTCCTCCCCCCCCTCCCCCCCAGGGATGCGGGTCCTCGTCGCCCCGGGAAACCCTGCAAAGAGATGCTCCCCTCTCAGCGGCGCCCTTCTCTCGGTCCCTGTCGCATCTCCATCTCTCCTGGGCCCCGAGTTCCCCGGAGCCGGCTCCCAGCACCGGCCTGGGGCTGTCGTGGCGCCCGCTAGCGCTGCAGCCAGGGGCTCGCCCAGCTCGGGCTCCCACGTCTTCCCGGCCGCCGGTGCCCGCCGAGCCCCAGGGCGCCCGGGCCGCGCGTGCGCAGCGCCCCCCGCGGGCGGCGAGGGGGGCGGCAGGGGGGAGGCGGCGGCGGCGCGCCCGGCCCGCGCGGACCCCCCGCCCCCCCCCCGCCCCTGGTTTCCTCCGCGCGGCGGCGGCGGCGGCGGCGGCGGCGCCTCGTGCGCGCGGGTATTTATTTATTTCCGGGCCCCAGAGCGCTTATAATGGAGCCGCTGTCAGCAGAGCCTGCTGCTCCTGCCGCCGCCGCCGCCGCCGCCGCTGCCGTCCCTCCTCTTTTTTTTCCCGGCAGATCTTTGTTGTGTGGGAGGGCAGCAGGGATGGACTTGGGCTTGCCGATCGCTTGCTAGAGACGCCGCCGCCGCCGCCGCCCCGAGGCCCCGCCGCACGCGGCCTCCCGTCCTCCGGCCTCCCCGGCCTCCGCCGCCCGCCCCGCTCCTGCCGATCGCGCCTGCCCGCCCGCCCCAGCGTCCCTCCGCCGCGGCAGATGAGTGTGGGGTCAGCCCACGGCGGGGACTATGGTGAAATTCCCGGCGCTCACGCACTACTGGCCCCTGATCCGGTTCCTGGTGCCCCTGGGCATCACCAACATCGCCATCGACTTCGGGGAGCAGGTAAGCTCGGCCGCGCCCCCGGCCCGCGCCCCCCGGCTCCCGCCGCCGCCCCGGGGGATGGACGGGACCCGGGTCACCTGACCCCGAAGCTCGGGTCCTGGAGCTGGGGCTGCAGCTTGTCAAGGGTGACTCGTCCAGCGCCCTGTCCCCCCCTACTCCCGCTCAGTTTATTTAGGAGACTTTTCCACTCCCTCTGGCAAATGGTATACCAGACCGGGCGGTGTGGAACTTCACCTATAGAAGGGTTTTTAGTGCACCGGAGGAGTATTATGTAATTTGCGATTATGTAAACCTCGGGTCTGTAACTCACATGCAGTTTCTGGTGGCTTAAGTGCTAGGGTTGACCTTATTCATGGTGGGTGGTGACGGTGATGGTGGAGAGATTTTTGTCTTATAATGTGGACAAGTTGATTTTCCAGGTACTTCTAATTTAAAAAAAAAAAAAATTTTTTTTTTTTTTTGGTTTTGTTTTATAGCTGACGTAAGAGTGTCCCAAACGTGGCTTGTTAAGGTCGACCATGGGCTGTCTCTACTTTGGGGTCCCCCCTCTGCCCTTGGACCACTAAGGAAGGGGAACACCTTTGCGTTTAAGGTTGCCTTCTCGTCCCTGTACCTTATGTTTTCTCCATGTGGCGTCATTGCAAATCTAGCGTTGCAGGCTCTCCAGCAGCGGGGCATTGGTACCCAGCACTTTGCAGGGCCTCCTGCGGGGTACGATTACATTCTAAGGCCCAGGAGAGAATTTGGGGATGGGAGCTATTTTCAGAAGTCTAATGGACACCTATTTTTGCACATTGGTTTATTTCTCCTCTTTACTGTGCTTCAAAGGAGTTGGGGTAAAATGCTCCTTTATTCTTTTTTTTGAGTACTAGATGAACGGACACATGTAGGTCCAGCCGCTGAGTGGGCAGGTGTATTATGCCTCTCCTAGTGAATGATCATTTCTCTGTCGGTAATTTACAAACCCTAAGCTGGAGGGGGAAGGAGGAGTCCAAAGGTAAATGCAGTGTCTAGTTTACATGCTATGGAAATGACTAAAAAATGCAAAATTAAAAAATAAAACATGTTACTAGCTTTTAAGTCTCTGACTTGCTAAAGAACAAAAAGGATAGCAAAAGCACTGTAAATGTTAATTAAGTGAGGGTTTTTAGGATTATAAATATCAGTCCTAATTTCTTTAGAAAATGTGGGCAGAAGTTTTCGAATGAAAATCCTGTTATATGCAAGATTTCCCTGGAAGTTGAATAAGCTGCATGTATGTGGCGGTATGAAGGAATTACACAGTAATAGTCTCAGAGCTCTTAGCCTGTGGGTGGAGGGTGGATTACCAAGAAACCGTGGAACAGTCTATCCTGAGCTTCCTGATATTCTCCTTGCACATTATCTGTTGTATGTAGATATCTCTGTCATTTTATGGTTCGATCAGAAAGGAAACCCACATATTATGGGATATTTATTCTAGCAAAACTTGCAAAACCTATTATCATTTTTTTGTTGTTGTTGTTGGTTGAGACAGTAATTTGAGAGGTTGGGGGTAGGGTTCGATTCTACACCGAAAAAAAAGTTATATAGAATAGAATGACCTTGCTGGGCGTGGTGGCGCACTTTCAGCCAGTCTCAGCTACTTAGTGAGATCCTGTTTCAAAAACTAAAATAAAATAACATAAGGATGGGGGTATAGTCCAGAGGTAGAATGCCCCTGGGTTCAATTCTCAGCACTCCCCCCCCAAAAAAAGAATAGACCTGCTTTTTAATATTAAACATAAGTACCATAGAAAAGAACAAGAATAAGCCAGGTATGGTGGCACATACCTGTAATCCCAGTATTTGGGAGGCTGAGACAGGAGGAATGTAGGTTCAAGACCAGCCTCAGCACTTTAGCGAGGCCTTGTTTCAAAATAAAATATAAAAAGGGCTGGGGGTGTAACTTGGAGGTAGAATGCCCTTGGGTTCAATCCCCAGCACCCACCCCCAAAAGAACAAGAATATATTATTGCATAAACTAAAAATAAAATAATGTTTGTAGGATCCTATAGGTATGTAAAACACATGATGAAAATTATATCTAGAATTATCCATTTATTTATTTATTTTGTGGGGATTGAACCAGGGGGCGTTCTACCTCCGAACTACACCTCCAGTACTATTTTATATTCTTCTTTATTTAGAAACAGAGTCTCACTAAGTTGCAGAGAGCCTCACTAAGTAGCTGAGGCTGGCTGTGAACCCAGATCCTCCGGTCTCAGCCTCCCAAGTACTGGGATTACAAGCATGCCACCACGCCCAGTTTACCTTTAATTTTTACAGATTGAGAATCTAAAGTATTAGTGGCTCCCACCCATACAGCATGGAGTGTGTTTACTCTGTCTTAGCATGTGTTAAATCTGACTGAAGAAAGAGAAACCCAGGCATGTCAAGTCATTTGCCCAAGATCACACAGGCAGTAAACGGCAGATCTGAAGTTCAAGCCCACACGCACCTTGGCCCTTCCCGGTTCTGCCTTCCATCTCCTCTAGCCAAGTTGATGCAATCACATTTACCGGAGATTCTTAGAAATTTAGGAATAAGTTCTAGCTTTTCAGATCCTCAGCGGAGGTCTAAATTTAACCTCATCATATTTTGAACTTTAGAGACTCAACAGATGCAGGACAATTACACAGACAGCTCCCAGAAAAGGGTAATTGTAACCAAGAAGTTCATGTAAGAAGAGCTGAATTGCACCCGGGTATGGTGGCACACACCTGTGATCTCAGGATTTGGGAGGCTGAGACCTGACAAGTGCAGGATCAAGGCTAGCTACTTATCGAGACACTGTTTCAAAATTTTAAATATAAGTAAAAAGGTTGGGGGTGTAGCTCAGAGGTAGAATGTTAACATGTTTCCTAAGCCCACCCTCTCTAACTTAGGAAAGCCCTTTCTAATTTAGGAAACCTAGAGTAGGCTTCCAAGGATAGAAGAGTCTCAAATGATTAATGTCACAAAATGAAAATGGAAAAAAAAAAATAAGAGAAGCCCTAGGAAAAGAGGTTGATAAATATTTTTTCTGTCTACTAAGTAGAGAAACATACCATCTTACCCCCTCCCCCCCAATAAACAAAAGCAAACAAACATTTTCCCTTAGACCAGAAAGTATGGGGTGAAAAGGGGTGGATGCGGTCTGTGGCACCAGCCCTTCCTGGGGAGGGACTGGGGAGGGACTCTCCATCCAGAGTCACTGAGACTTGGAAGGTGCCTCCCCACCCAGAGTTTGCTTGGAGTAATAATAATCAAAGAATCCAGCTGGGTGTGGTGGTGCAGACCTGTAATCCCAGTACTTGGGAGGCTGAGACTGGAGGATAGCAGGTTTGAGGCCTGCCTTAGCGAGACCCTGTTTCAAACCAAAAAATAAAATGGGCCAGGGGTGCAGCTTGGAGATGGAATGCCTCTGTGTTCAATCTGCAGCGCAGGCGCGCGCGCGCGCACACACACACGAATCCATTTATGGCCCACTTTCCAAAGTGCTCAAAAACAGAAATGTAAGTCCCAAGCTAAGTAACTGGAGGGGAGACCCCCCCCAATCAATTCTACATTAATGAAGTAATTTTTTTTGTGTGTGTGTGGCACACACACACACTTCCTCAACTATGTTTAAAAAAATAGCTTGGCCAGATATATCCAAATTGTTAAAAGAGTTTTCCCTTCAGAGTGGAATTAGAGGTACTTTTTTCTAGTTTTTAGTACTTACCAAGCTTTAAACAATTGGCACATATTACATCTATAACTAGAAAATAATTATTTTGAAATTTACCTACCAGGCATGGTGGCCCATGCTTGTAATCCCAGTACTTGAGAGGCTGAGACAGGAGGATCACAGGTTTGAGGACAGCATCAGCAAGTAGTGAGACTCATCAAGTTAGCAAGACCCTGTTTCAAAATAAAAATTAAATAGGACTGGTGGTGTAGCTCGAAGGTAGAATGCCCCTGGTTCAATCCTCAGTACTGCAAAAAAAATAAATAAATAAAAATAAAATAAAATATTCCATAGAACCCAGAAGCATTTTTCCCCCAGTCATTTAACAGAAGCGTAATTTTAAATGGTAGTACAAATATTTGACTGTATGACATGCTATATGTGATCCTATTGTTTAAACACTGAGGTTTCTTGTTTTGTGATATAAAGATTCAATGAGTATCTTTGTCTCATAAGTGGATAATATGCTTTATCTAACTGCCTTGGGCTTTCTGCCTGGCATTCTTTGGTGCCTATTTCAGTTTCTCATTCATACATAGAAAATGAGGTGGCACCTTTCTAGCAGTCCATATTTAGTCAAGGACACTGTGACCTCCCTAGGCCAGTGGATCCCCGTTTCCCTTTTGAAGTACATCTACGTTGAAAGTACTTCTTTCTAGCTTACTTAGGTAAGCAGGCTGTTTCAAGAGAGCCACAAAGGTGTAATCCTGTGGTTACGCGTTTGTTTACTTACTGAGGTGGTTTAATGACCGTCCTAAATACTACTTTGTCCGAATGCTCCTTTCCAAACATGTCGTTCATACATGGAGATGATGTCTATGCCTCTTTCTAGTAACATTAAATCTTTTCTTTTTTTGTGGTTCTGGGGGTTGAACCCTCTGAGCTACACCTCCAGCCCTTTTTAGTTTTTATTTTGAAACAGGGCTGAGAGTCTAAGTTGCTGAGATTGTGCTTGAACCTGGGATCCTCCTGCCTCAGCCTCCCAAAGTACTGGGGTTATAAGCATGAGCCACCACACCAGGCTCAGGTCAAATTCTTTTTTTTTTTTTTTTGCGGTACTGGGGATGGAACTTAGAGGCATTCTACCTCTGAGCTATACCCCCAGCCCTATTTTTTATTCTTTATTTTGAAACAGGGTCTCACTAAGTTGCGGACAGTCTCACTAGGTAGCTGAGGCTGGCCTCGAACTCAGATCCTCTGGTCTCAGCCCCCCAAATGCTGGGATGACAAGCGTGCGCCACCACACCCAGCTTGAAATTCTTTTAAAAATCATTTTTGAAGTGTACAGTGTAATACTGTTCATGGTGCTGAATCACTTATTAGATGTGACAAGCCTCACTTTACATTAGTGGTAAGTAATTTGGTTTCCATTTCTTTTCACTCTTGTTTTGTTTTGGTTTTTAACTTCTTGTTTGTTTTTGGGTTTTTGAGCCAGGGTTTCACTGTGTTGCCCAGACCAGCCTTCTCCTGCATCAGCCTACTGGGTGTGTGTGGGGGGGGACTCCAGGCCCCCGGCTTTCCTGGTCTGATTTGGAGCAATAGAACAGGTCATATTGGGGTGGAAGCAGGAGAAAGCCTGGATGGCGAATCATTCCTGCAGTGTCTTGTGTTACTTTGAGTAAATAAAAATCATTAAAATTCCTGGTACAAACCTATCAGAGTGACTTGGGTGATGTCTATATTATTTTTTAAAAATAGATAAATGAAGCTGGGTGTGGTGGTGCACGCTTGTAATCCCAGCATTTGGGAGCCTGAGACCGGAGGAGCCTGGTTCGCAGCCAGCCTCAGCTACTTGGTGAGGCAGTCCGCAACTTAGTGAGATCCTGTTTCAAAGTTAAAAAAAAAAAAAAAAAAAGATAAATCAGGTATTTTTTGAGCATCCGTGACTCTAGTTGCTGTGGAGATATAATAGAGAATACTCTATTTTCTGTAGCTATGTTTGGATCTGAGCTACCCACAGGAGTTTCCTTGATAACTGAAGCTTATCCTTTTATGTGCAAATCATTGGTTTTTCTTCTTTGTTTTTTAGATATGAAAACTAGTGTTGTTGAACATCTACCCTATATTGCATATTTCTTGACTTGACTTGATTAAATAGACTATGCAAAGCACAATGGAACATTTTTGGAGGCCTGTGAATGTCTGTTTTGTGCTCTGCAATCAAGGATATCCTGGATAAGTGATATGCAAAATTCTCAGTAAAGAGTTTGACACCAACCAGTGGGAACTGGCTTTGGCCAGTCCTGAGTGACTCCCTGTGGGCTTCTTGAGACCCTTGGATGTGTAGTGCAGTTTAAAAAACAACAATGGTAAGCCGGGCGTGGTGGTGCACGCTTGTAATCCCAGCATTTGGGAGGCTGAGGCCGGAGGATCCAGGTTCACGGCCAGCCTCAGCTATCTAGTGAGGCACTCCGCAACTTAGTGAGACTCAGTTTCAAAATAAAGAATAAAAAACAGGGCTGGGGTTATAGCTCAGAGGTTGAATGCCCCTGAGTTCAATCCCCAGTATCGCAAAAACACAACAAACCAAAACAAAACCAACAATGGTGGTGCGCGCCTGTAATCCTAGTACTTGGGAGGCTGAGACTGGAGGATCCAGGTTTGTGGCTAACCTCAGCTATTCAGTGAGGCCCTCTGCAACTTAGACCCTGTTTCAAAATAAAGAATAAAAAAATAGGACTGAAGATGTAGCTTGGAAGTAGAATGCCCTTGGGTTCAATACCTAGTACTGCCAAAAACAAAACAACAAAACCAACAACAAGCTGGGCGTGGTACTGCATTCCTGTAATTCTAGTACTTGGGAGGCTGAGAATGGAGGATTGCAGGTTCAAGGACTGTCTCAACAAGTAGTGATACTCTCTTCAGCACTAATGAAACTTTGTTTCAAAATAAAGATAAAATAGGGCTGGGAGTGTAGCTTGGAGGTAAAATGCCCCTGGGTTCAATCCCCAGTATAACAACAACAACAAAATGTTTCAGGTAAACTGGGCGTGGTGGCGCACACTTGTAATCCCAGCATTTGGGAGGCTGAGAGGAATCCTCGGGTTCACGGCCAGCCTCAGCTACCTACTGAGGTACTCTGCAACTTAGTGAGACTCTGTTTCAAAATTAAAGAATAAAAAATAGGGCTGGGGGTATAGCTGGGAGGTAGCATGACCCTGAGTTCAATCCCCAGTACTGCAAAAAAAAAAAAAAAAGTTTCAGGTTGTACATCTGTTTTCATCATTTTTCTACTAACCAGCTGCTGATCTTGCTGCACTGTACGCCCACCTAACCGCTTCTATAATAACGAGAAAAATGCAGTAAGAAAGGCCAATACATGTTGAGTTCTTGCTCTTTAATTTTCTGCTTTGGATCTGCTCTGGGCCCAGGAAACTAGAATTCATTAGAATATCAGCTCCTGGTTAGAAAAGCACACCCAAAACATCTTTGCAGAGCAGAACGTCTAATTGGACAGCAATCCGAGGTGCTTGGTAATTACAGCCAAGCCGCAGGGCAGGCACGCAGGCGTGTGATGAAAACAGCAAACTGTTTGGACGTGGTTCTCACCCGGGGATGTAGCCCCTGTGTCTTCTCTAAATGCTCTGGTCCAGCTGGGCGCTGGTGGCACACGCCTGTAATCTCAGTACTTAGGAGGCTGAGACCCGAGGATAGCAGGTTTGTAGCCAGCCTCACCAACTTAGACCCTGTTTCATAATAAATAAAATAGGGCTGGGGGTGTAGCTCAGAGGTAGAATGCCATGGGGTTCAATCCCCTGTACAAAATCAATCAATCAACCAACCAACCAACCAACCAACCAACCAACCAACCAATCAATCCTCTTGTCATCAAAGTGGACAGCAGTGGTTACAGAGTGACAAGACTGATGAACTAGCTGCTCTTACCCCAAGCCAGATGAGCCTGAGTTTTGTTTCTGGTGGCTTGTTTTTGCTTTTTCCATGGCTTTGGGGTCTTTAAGTTCCTATCCAGCAACCAAATGCCGCTCACGATGCTGTGAGAACCGATGAGCTTAAAACGACAAAGCCGGCATTGAGGAGTTATCTCAGTCAGCCACAAGGGTCAGGCACCGTGGCTTTACATGGCTGCTGCTGCTTCATACTATGAAGTTTTTGTTTTGTTTTGGTACTGGGAATGGAACATTCTGCCTCTCAGCCACACACCAGACCTTTTAAGTTTTCTATTTTGAAGCAGGGTCTTGCAGAGTTGCTGAGGCTGGCCTTGAACCTGAGATCCTCATGTCTCAGCCTCCCAAGCACTGGGATTGTATATATGTGCCACCATGCTGGGCTCCAAAAGTGTTTTTTTTAAGTCCAGTCTGGGAAGGCAGAGAACTTGGTTATTTGTCAGAGCAAAAGGGGTATTTGTTCCCAAAAATAAAGAGTTATCTAAAATCAGCCTATACATCTGGTTCAGGAAATGGCATGAGGTCCTTAGGACAAATCAATTAGCGTTACTTCTAGGTATGGAATAATTTTTTTTTTTTTTTTTTTTTTTTTTTGTGGCATTCAGGATTGAACCCAGGGGCATTCTACCTCTGAGCTCCACCCCCAGCCCTAGTTTATTCTTTACTTTGAAACAGACAGGGTCTCACTAAGTTGCGGAGGGCCTCACTAAGTAGCTGCAATCCTCCTGTCTCAGCCTCCCAAGTACTTGGAAGTACATTTTACTTTAAGTTAGCTCACAGGTCCTTGCTAGTTTTAATTTTCTAAACTAGAGATTGAACCCAGTGGTCCTTTATCATTGAGTCCTTTTTATTTTGAGAGATGGGGTCTCTCTAAGGCTGGCCTCTAATTTAGGATCCTCCTGCCTCAGACTCCCATACAATTGAGGTACAGATGCGTGGCACCCCTTGGCTGCTGTATAGATTTTTAATGGTATCCTCATAGGACTCCTTTGGCGTGACTTTCAGTGATTGTGACATCGCTGGCCCTGTGAGTTGATTGCTTTTCTGTATAGAAGTCATGTTTTTGGTAAGGTTCTGCCGTTTTCTCAATAGCATGGGCTGAGATCATGGTCCCCAGTCTTGGGGGGCTGAGGGGTATAGGTCCTGGTCCTGGAGCACAGAGGCAGAGGTGCCACCCACGCACTCAACACTCAGCCCCGTCATCTCCTGAGTCTCCGCAGTCCCTCCCACCTGCACGGGGTGGGCTGCCAAGGAGGACCCCTGGCTGGGGGGAGGAGGGGCGTAAAGAGGGGGGTTCTGTGGATTGGAAGTGTCAAAGCCACGATGCCACTGGACACGTAGCTGGAAGGAAGCGACTGGAAAACTGTGTCTGTTGGTAGGTTAATGAGCCTTTTTGTAGGGACCGAGATGAGGTGATGGGGGGGGGGGCAGAGGTCAGCCCTGTGATTACAGCTTCTGAGACTGAGAATAAAGGCAGCTTATTTTGAGAGGGTTTTGTCTGGAGGCTCTCAGGTTCTTCAGTCCTGTGAGCGCTGAAGTTGTGAGCGCCCAGGTTGTTGTCCTCACCTACACTGAGTCCTTGGAACCCTCCCTGTGCTGGCTGTTCTAATTTGCCTTTTGGCTTAGGTGTGGCTGTTTTGTGTTTCTAAGGCTCCTTTTAAGATGATAAAAAGTTCCTGTTCTTTTTCTTGCTACCCCATAAACAACCCAGAGAGCTGTTGGCCACTGGGTCGTGCCTTTAATGTAGAGAATCTGAAAGAGCAGATTCTATTTTATTTGTTTACGGTACTGGAGATGGAACCCAGGGGCATTCTACCTCTGAGCTACACCCCACCCCTATTATTTATTCTTTATTTTGAAACAGGGTCTCACTAAGTTGTGGAGAGCCTCACTAAGTAGTTGAGGCTGACCGTGAACCTGTGATCCGCCAATCCTCCTGTCTCAGCCTCCCAAGTGCTGGGATTACAAGTGTGTGCCACCATGCCCAGCTTTGATTATATTTGAAAATAAATTTGACTTCTGGGTGCCTTTTTATGTGTGTATGTGGTACTGGGGATTCAACCCAGGGGCATTCTACCTCTGAGCTTCACCCCCAGCCCTTTTTTATTTTTCATTTTGAAACAAGGTCTCTCTAAGTTAATGAGACTCTCACTACTTGCTGAGGTGTCCTTGAGCCTTTGATCCTCCTGTCTCAGCCTCCCAAGTACTGGGATTACAGGCGTGCTCCACCATGCCTGGTTTCTGGGTACCTTGAGTGGTTTGGCAGGAAATCCACTGTGGCCAGGTCAAGAGGCCTCCCACGATGTGTGGCCCAAACTCAACATTTTCTAAGGACCGACAGTGCAAAGGAGAGCAACAACCGTGCTTAATAAGAATGTCACCTCTTCATGCTTCTAGCCAAGTCCAGCGCCACAGTAACCAGAAACAGAGCTTTCAGCCAGCATGATAAGGGAGTAGGGCATCGCCTCGCCCACTTCAGAGTTCACATTCAGGTATCGATGTCACTCACAACCTTCCCGAGACCTCATTGTTTCCTTGGGACGGGCGATGGCTTCAGCTGCAGCATTACTTCACCCAGGAAGACACTTGTCCTGGGGCCTTACGGGGCGACCGGGCGCCCTGCATTTCTACACCCACACGGGGCGTGCCACCTCCCGGGGCTCACGCCTACTGAGCTCTTGCCTCAGCCTGGGCAGGTGCCCTGGCGCTGCATGCAGTCAGTCCAGACCTTCGTAGGCAAACAGGCCGGCGTTTCAGCCCTGACTAGGCAGGAGCGCGGGCTGAATTCCAGGCAGAGTGGAGACCCACAGAAGAGCCAAATGACGGTGACGGTGACGGTGACGGCAGTGAGCATCGGGAGCAGAATTGTACAATCCCTTTGTTTTTCCAAAATTCTTATTTACTCTGGTGTGTCTTCTTTCAGGGAGGGGTGGGAGATTGCTTTTCTTTCCATTTAAAAAAGCTGAGTGTAATTTACATTCAGCGCAATGTACAGCTCTTAAGTATACAGGTCCATGAGTTTTTACAAATGGCAAATGTCTGATCCACATCTGTCAGAATATGGAACATTTCCACCAACCCAGAAAGCTCCCTGGTGCTCCTTCCTCCCCTCCCTTCCTTCCTTCCTTCCCTTCATCCATCCATCCATCTATCCACCCGTCCGTCCATCCATCCATCCATCCATCCATCCATCCATCCATCCATCCTATCTTTCCTTGGGAATTGAACCCAAGGCTTTTACATGCTAAGCAAGAGCTCTACCATTGAGCTACATCCTCAGGCCCATTTATCTTTGTGGTACTAGGGATTGATCTCCTGTGTCTCTGAGCTACACCTCCAGCCCTGTTTAATGTTTTAGTTTGAAACAGGGCCTCACCAAGTTGCTGAGGCTGGCTTTGAACCCCTGATTCTCCTGTTTCAGCCTCCTAAGTACTGGGACCACAGGCACATGCCAGCACGCCTGGCCCTTTTTAAATTTATGAAACTGAGCCTCGCTTAGATGCCCAGGCTGGCCTCAGGCTTGCGGGCCATCTAGCTCAGCCTCTTTGAGATTACAAGCCATTCTGATTTCTGTGTCGGCCTTTGTAGCTGCTTTTACAAAATGACACACGTACATTCAGACTTTGGATAACTGAGGCTGGGGCAATTTGTTATTACCATATAAGCACTATTATTCTTTCTTATTCCAAAAAAAAAGCTTAATATTGATTTTTTTGTTGGCTTTTAAGCAGGTAAAGAGTTTGATTTCCTATGTAAAATAGGTTTCCCTTACTTTGCACTATTTGCTGTTTTTAGTTCTTCCAGTTATATACATTTTAAATTATGTTATTATAAATTTCAGGTTATTTTGACATTCAGACAAGGTTAAAAATTAAAATGTGTTTTTTACACCGGGCGTGGTGGCGCACGCTTGTAATCTCAGCATTTGGGAGGCTGAGACCAGAGGATCCGGGTTCTCGGCCAGCCTCAGCTACCTAGTGAGGCAACTTAGTGAGACTCGGTTTCAAAATAAAGAATAAAAAGTAGGGCTGGGGGTATAGCTCGGAGGTAGAATGCCCCTGAGCTCAATCCCTAGTACCACAAAAAAAAAATAAATAAATAAAATAAAAATAAATAAAAAATTAAAATGTTTTTAAAAAATGCATATAAAGCTGGGCGTGGTGTTGCACGCCTGTAATCTCCTATAATCCCAGTACATTGGAGGTTGAGATAGGAGGATCGCAAGTTTGTTGCCTCAGCAACATAGTGAAACCCTATTTCCCCCCAAAATACAAAAAGAGCTGAGTGTATAGCTCAGAGGTAGAATGCCTCTGGGTTCAATATCCAGTACCACAAAAAACTAAAAAAAATCTAAGCTGGATGTGGTGGCACAAGCCTGTAATCCCAGTATTTGGGATACTGAAACAGGAGGAACACAAGTTTGAGGCCAGTCTCAATAACTTAGACTTTGTTTCAAAATAAAAAATAAAAAGGACTGGGGGTGTATCTTAGAGGTAAAATGTTCCTAGGTTCAATCCTCAGGACTCCACCCCCCTAAAAAAAAACCTCCCAAAGACAAAAAAAAAAAAAAAAAAAAAAACCTAACATTAAACAAATATTGTTTATATATACAATGGACTTTTGGGGAGGGTACTGGGATCAAACTCAGGGGCATTCCACCTCCAAGTTATGCCCAAGTGCTTTTTACTTATTATTTTGAAACAGTCTCTTGTTAGGTTGTGGAGGGCCTCACTAAACTGCTGAGGCTGTTCTCAAACCTGCGAACCTCCTGGCTCAGCCTCCCAAGTACTGGGATTACAAGTGTGTGCCACCACGCCCGGTTTATTCAGGCTTTAAAACAAATGAAATAATGATGTGTGTTACAACACTGATGAACCTTGAAGACATTATGCTGAGTGAAAGAAGCCAGGTACAAAAATACAGCTTTCACATGATTCCATTTCTATGGGGTTACTAGAATAGTCACAGTCATAGAGGTAGAAGGTAGAAGGTGGTTACCAGAGACTGGGGGAAAGAGGAATAGGGACTTGTGCAGTGGGAAAAGTGTGGAGTTTCAATTTGAGATGATGAAAAAATCCTGTAGATGGACAGTAGTGATGGTTGTAAGGTTGGACATGTTTTTGTTTTTGTTTTTGTTTTAAGGTACTGGTTATTGAACCCAGAGGCCTTCTACCTCTGATCTATGCCCCCAGCCCATTTTGTTTGTTTGTTTGTTTTGTTTTGTGGTACTAGGGGTGGAACCCAGGAGCCTTCTACTGCCAGGCTATACCCCCAGCCCTATTTTATTTTTTATTTGGAAACAGGGTCTCACTAAGTTGCTGAGGCTGACTTCGAACCTGTGATCCTCCTGTCTCAGCCTCCCAAGTCCTGGGATTACAGGTGTGCGCCACCACGCCCAGGTCTTCCAAGGCACATTCTGAGTGATACTGTCTTTCCCTGTGGAAAGTTGCTCAAATCTCCCTTGGAGACACTGGGGTCAGACGTGTCCCTGTCCCTGGCACACACTGGTTGTGTCCTCCCTGGGATCTATTTTATGGCCTGTGATGTCTATATTGAAAATCGGCACTTTCTCGAGCCACATCATGTTGAACTCCTTCACATAATTTATTTTATGAAAAGCACTTTTAAAAACGTTGATCGATCACTTCATAATGTAATATTTTAAAACTACTATTTCTGGACTTTCCTTTTTTTTTTTTTTTTTTTTTTTTGCAGTACTGGGTATTGAACTCACAGGCATTCTACCGCTGAGCTATACCCTTAGCCCTATTTTTTATTCTTCATTTTGAAGCAAGGTCTCACCAAGTTGCAGAGGGTGTTACTAAGTAGCTGAGGCTGGCTGGGAACCTGCTGATCCTCCTGTCTCAGCCTCCTAAGTACTAGGATTACAAGTGTGCGCCACCACACCTGATTTATTATTCATTTTGAAACAAGGTATCACTAAGTTGCAGAGGGCATTACTAAGTAGCTGAGGCTGGCTAGGAACCTGCCGATCCTCCTGTCTTAGCATCCCAACTACTGGGATTACAAGTGTGCGCCACCACGCCTGGCTGGACTTTACTTCTTTTCAAAAAGCATGTTTTGGACCCATTATGGAGTGCTAGGCTTAAGTGCAGGAGGGCAGGGGTTGCGTTATCTTTACTTGTCTATATCAAAAGCATGCCGGACCTGGGACCTACAGGGTTCAAGGCAGAGAAAAGCACCTTCATCCCATGGGTTCACGGTTGCTCATGAAGTTTGTTTCCTTGTGAACAGGTAGGTGGCAGAGGAGGAGAACCGCACAGCCCTCCCTGGGAACCAGGCCCTGCCCTTTAGGGGCATCTACGGCAAGGGGGCAGCTTTGTCTCCGTAATGAGAATGGGATACGTAAGCGGGGGACCTGGAGCCAGGCGTTTCTGGAGCATGGTTCAGGCTCTCTGTATCCTAGGAGAAGCTTGGTGTTGGCAATTTTTTAGAGAAATGCAGAGCTAGTGATATTCAGAGGAAATGAAGGGGAAATGTTCTCTCTCCTACCATGTCTACCAACTGAAGCTTCTTCCCGTTTTCCCTGCCCTTGCTCTTGAGTCTACCTTGGAGGAAAAGGGAGAGGGCGGAGAGATGGGGAGAGGCTTCTGGGGGTGCACAGGTGAACTGTGCCCTGTGGCTCTGTGAATAGGAAGAACACAGACTCCTGGCGGTCAGGACTCTGGACTTGACCTCTGCCTGCATCCACTGGTCCTGTGACCTTGAGCAAAAAAATCGTAACCTCTGTGGGGACTCGGAAGCTTTGCCCACTGTCAGATGGTGGGGAGAAAGAGTGATGGGGAGAAAGGTTTTTTCTTTTGAGTGTAGAACAAACCGGCAGATGCAGAAGTACTTTGAGAAGTATGAAGGACTGCATGTGTAGGAGGTAGTACTGCTAAGACTTTGAGCCCAGGGTGCTGCTGCTACACCTGTTTATTTGTACACAGTCTGGACCACCTTTTTTTTTTTTTTTTTTGGTTGTCATTCAGTGATTTGCACTAAGGGATTTCTTCTTAAAGTAGAGCCAGCTGGGTTAGGGGCACGCGGAAATGACAGATGCGTGGATTTCCAGGCATGCATGTCAGTATGTTGCTTCTTATTTTTTACTTTAGGGAAAAGATATTTGAGGCTAGGTTTTCTCTGTAGTTTTTATCTTTAATTGAGTTTCTAGGATTTAAGTAACATGCTTTTTGAAATGATAGGTTAAATTTAATTTTCTTTTCATTATAGACTGCTGTTTGGTGGAGGATTTGGAGTAGGGTGGCTATGATGTAACATCTACCCCTTCTGTAATCTAGACATACAAGTGGAACTAAACCTTTTCAATTTTGACAATAACATATTAAGGTGTTTTGAAACAACATAGAGTATCTGCTTCATGGACTAAAAGTTGCAATTCCCTTCTCAGCCACTTAATATAATATTTTGGGAGTGTTTCTACTATTAAAGAATGGGAGCCGGGCGTGGTGGCACACGCCTCTAATCCTAGTACTTGGGAGGCTGAGGCAGGAGGATTGCAGGTTCAAGGACAGCCTCAGCAAGTGGTGAGACTCTCATTAACCTAGTGAGACTCTGTTTAAAAATAAAATAGGACTGGGGAAGCCAGGTGTGGTGGCTCACGCTTGTAATCTCAGCATTTGGGAGGCTGAGACTGGAGGATCCGGGTTTGGGGCCAGCCTCAGCTACCTAGTGAGGCACTCCGCAACTTAGTGAGACCTGGTTTCAAAATAAAGAATAAAAAATTGGGCTGGGGGTATAGTTTGAAGGTAGAAGGCCCCTGAGTTCAATCCCCAGTACTGGAAAATAAATAAATAAATAAATAAATAAATAAAAATAAAATAGGGCTGGGGAAGCCGGGCATGGTGGCACATGCTTGTAATACCAGTACTTCGGAGGCTGAGACTGGAGGATCCAGGTTCGTGGCCAGCCTCAGCTTACTTAGTGAGGCTCTCTGCAACTTAGTGAGACTCTGTTTCAAAAATAAAGAATAAAAAAATAGGACTAGGGGTGTAGACTCAGAGGTAGACTGCCCCTGGGTCTATCCCCAGTACTGCAAAAAAATAAAATAGGGCTGGGGATGTAACTCGGAGGTAGCATGCCTCTGGGTTCAATCCCCAGTGCTACAATAAAATAAATGGATAAGTGAATAAATGAATGAATGGCTGAGAATGTGGGGTACAGAGGCCAAGAGTGCATTCTTGAACTCATCTATTCATCATATGTTTCTTGGACACCTAAGATGTCCCAGGCGTGGTTCTAGTCACTAAAGACAGAGTCTAGAAGTTAGGTGTGGTGGTGCGCACCTGTAGTTCCAGCTACTTGAGAGGCTGAGGCAGGAGGATCACTTAAGCCCAAGAGTCTGAAGCCAGTCCAGGCAATATAGCAAGAGCCCATCTCAAACATAAAAGAGAGCCAGGAAGAGGACTGGAGCAGTCGTTGCCATCAAGAGAGTCTGTCTAGGAGCAAAGAGACCTGCAGGCACCTACCAAATGATGGGATTAGGGCGGACAGAAGGGTTTGCTCTGGAGTCTTATAGGAAGAGCCCTTAGCTGGACGTGGTGACGCACACCTGTAATCCCAGTACTTGGGAGGCTGAGACGGGGCGATTACAGGTTCAAGGCCAGCCTCAGCAACTTAGTGAGACTGTTTCAAAATAAAAAATAAAATAGGGCTGGGTGTGAAGCAGAGAAACAGAATGCCTCTGAATTTAACTTCTAGTCCAATAAATAAATAAATAAATGAAGTACCTTTTATTCATCCTAAAGATTAGGGACACACTGCCTTCAAGCTAAGACCTAAATGGAGTAGTGTGTTCCCAGTCTAGGAAGCAAGAGAGTTCCAGTTGCAGGTGGGTGCTTGGCGTGCTTAGAGCAGGAACAGGAACAATACCCCCAGACCTGTCTTATTCTTTTATTTGGAAACAGGGTCTCACTAAGTTGCATAGGCCTCACCGAGTTGCTGGGGTCCTGTCCCAGCCTCCCAAGTACTGAGATTCCAAGTTGCGCCACCATGCCCAGCCTCATTTGCATATTTGACCTGTAATTTTGGTTTCAGTGTGGCTAATGAATTAGAGGGAGGTGAGACTCAGGCAAGGAGACCTGGTCGGGGCTGCTGTGGTCACCGGCCAGTGGGGAGGGGGTGGCGTGCAGTAGGAGCGGGGCGGCAGGGAGGGCTGAGGTTGAAGCCCACCTGGAGTCACGGGCACTCAGCCCGGGGTTGGGTGGCGTGGGGGAGGATGGCGCCCCCAGATTTTAACAGAGCTGGGTCAGAGTTCTGTTCAGCCATCGTTAAGTTTGTTAGAAGGTGGAGTGAAATGTTTAATTTTTAATTAATTAATTAATTTTGGTACTAGGGACTGAACCCAGAGGCATTCTACCTCCAAGCCATCTTCCCAGCCCAATTTTATTCCTTATTTTGAAACAGGGTCTCACTAGATTGCTGAGAGCTTTGCTAAGTTGCCGAGGCTGGCTTTGAACTTGTGATTCTCCCTGTTTCAGCCTCGGTTTATAAACATGTACCACCAAGCCCCGCTATGAAATGTTTTAAATTGCTTGCCTAAAAGAATAACAATTATGAACAAAGGGAGTTACAGTACATACTTGGTATCTAGATCTCTCTCTCTTTCCCTGCAGAAACTTCAGTACATTCTATGTAAGTTAGAGCCTTCTCAAGCTCCTTTTTACCTAAATGCAAACTCTATGAATATTCATTTATTCCTTTAAGATAAAAATGCTTTATTATAATACAGTCAGTTCCCAGCCATTTGCCTTAATGAAATAATGATATGGAAAATTCAAAACTGTTTATGAATATTTGCAACTGCAATACATTAGGACTGGGGGGAAGCAAATTTATCTGCAGCACCATCATGCTCTGCTAAGGATAATATTACACTTCGACCAGGTGCCTGGTGACAGCGGAGAGCTGCCACCTGTGATTAAATGTGGCCGGGCTCCTTGGTTTGCACTGTCTTTCTGTATATTAACTGCTGTTTGCTTTGTAAACAGTTGGGAGTAGACTAACCTTAGAGGGTTTGCATTTATGGCTTTCTTTCTTTATTTAGCATTACCTACAGCTTAGTATTAGCTACATAACATTCATTTGGAATGCATTTTAACTTGCGGTTAGGTTTCCAGGCTACTTCACCATAGTCATAGGGCCCCCGATGTTACTGCAATATTCTATCTATATTTGCAATGAGCAGTAGTACGAAAGCACACTGTCTGAATAGTTGTCATTGGGGGGGAGCAGTATTATTGAAAACTGTTATTGTTCTTGTCTGTAAGAACAGTTGGCTTCATCAGAGTGTAAGACAGATAGATGATGGTGTCTGGGGAGCGGCTTGGTGCCAAGGGCCTTAGAGATTGGATTAATTTAGAATCAGAAGGTCTCTGGATGCACGGGACTCGTAGTGGTGATTACCATCCTTTGAAAACTCCTAGCCGAGGGGTGAGTGTGAGGCCAGCTCCCCGGGGGCCTTGACAGGCTTCAGAAGCCGGAAGGATGGATGTGGAGCAGACCTCAGGTGAGGAATGAAGAGGTGGGGTTGGGACAGATCCCCTGGGGAGGCGGGGTCAGGGCTCCAGCTTCCCTGCTAGGCTGGTCCAGACAGCATGAGCCTGCTGAGGGGAGTGGGTCAGAGGAAGGGCTGGACATACTGCCCTTTGTATGGGAAGGATAATCCTTTTGTGGGGTCACTAGTCATTGCTGCAGTCTAAAGTACTGGCTGAGTGTGGTGGTACACGCTTGTAATCCCAGTACTTGGGAGGCTGAGACAGGAAAATCACAAGTTCCTGGCCAGCCTCAGCTACTTAGTGAGGCCCTCTACAACTTAGTGAGACCCTGTTTCAAAATAAAGAATAAAAAAATAGGACTGGAGGTGTAGCTCTGAGGTAGAATGCCCCTGGGTTCAATCCTCAGCACCTCAAAAAAATAATAAATAAATAAATAATATATAAAGTACTGGAGCCTTCCTCTACCCCGCACCCTCTACCCTCCCCTGAACTAACTTGATCAGAGTTCCTTTTCCTTATCTGTGCTCTCAGTACAGCTTTCTTAAAATCTAATCCTCAGGTGAAAAAAATACATGACATGGGCCCTGCAGGCCTTAATTGGCTCTGCCTTCTGGCAGACACTGCAGTTTCCCTGCTTTTCAGCACCTTTTCATAAATCAGGTCTATTTTAAAGATTTTTTTTTTTTCCTTGCAAGCATTCATTAGTTTCAGATTAAGTTGCCTCTGTGATGAATTCCTTTCCTCTTCACAGCAGTGGCTGCAGAGGAGGCAGAGACAGAGAGACACAGATACCAAGGGTTGTCCCCCCAACCCTTCCGGGAGGTGCACAGTACCTCCGTCTTACATGGGTGCTGCACACCTGCCCCTCCTTCCCGTGAACCCTGAGGGCAGCGCTGCTGCGATTCTGCCCCAAGTCCCTGCCCCCACTTCCCTCTCCTGTAGGACTAGGCACACAGTAGGAACTTCAGAAGGACTTGAATGCATTAAATGCATGGAGGGAAGGGATCGCTAAGAGATCCGAGGCACTGAATACGATTTTGTCAAGGTCGGTGCAGAGGTCCCTGCCTTCTGTTAGAAGGAGCACGTTTTCCCTAAGTGGAGGGACAACTGAGTTTTTCCTAAGCACGCATCTTGGCACACACATTTAGCCCAGGGTATGTGGCAGGGAGGCTGATGTCACATTCATGTGCAGTGTGACGGCCCTCCTCCCGCCCAGGATGGAAGGACCTCCTCTGTGGGGCATCTGGAGCCAGTGGGGAGTAAGTGGTGGCCGGGACTTGGTGTGCAAGTTTGTGTGCAGCTGTGGTTCACATAGCCGGACAGACCAGAGGTGAAGAACGAACAGCATTCACGTGAGTTGTCATTGCGTTAGCTGTCGTCTCCCGGTCAGGAGCTTTCTGTGCGGCACTTTGAACTTGGAGCCATCAGAAGGGGCTGTGGCCAAACCAAGAAGCCTTTAACATGCCACATTATTGTCATACTATATCATCCGTCATAGCAATGGGACCTGAACATAGAGTAACACTGAAGTAATCTGATAGGATAGCTAGCAAACCGTGTGGTTTATCGAGCCCAGCTTCCTTCCCTGCTTCGTCTAATACGGAGCTTGATAAACTGTAGTGATTTTTCGTGCAGGTAATGCAGTCGATTTTTTTTGCCACCTGTGTGTAGTTGTAAGGGGAAAGCCCTCTGGCGAAGGATTCTGACATTGTTGTATCACTTACCATCACACAAAGGGAAAGTCTGGTCAAAACAGAACCAGAACACTTTCCCTCCCCCAAATCCAAACAAATGATGAACAAGAAAAGATATCTGGAAAGTATAACTTACCTGTGTCCAAATCGGACCAAGAAGAAAGCCGATCTCTAGTAGACACTGGTTTCTTAGGGACTGGGGTAGAGCAGGTGCAGATGGAAAAGGACAGAAGATATGTTTCTAAAACATAACTCTGTTTTGTAAACTAAAACTCTATACCCCAGCCCAACCCAGAACAGTGATACCTACTTGTTCTGGATTATTATTCTGAAGCTAGTAAATCATTGGATCCTTGGTTACATAACCTTGGCAACATTTCGATAGTCTTCTGTTGTTTGAAGTTCCCCTTAGCATGGTATCAATAAATATAGGATATTCAAAATAAGCCAAATATTTTTTAAAATGGGATGGTTTCAGTTTTGTTTTGTTTTTAGGCAAAAGTAAAACTATAAGTATAGCATAGATTTGCCATAAAGGTGATAGTGGGGTTTCTTTCTTTCTTTCTTTTTTTGTGGTACTAGAGATTGAACCCAGGGGCATTCTACCTCCAAGCTATACCCTTATCCCTTTTTTTTTTTTTTTTTTTTTTTTTGCAGACTGGGGATTGAACTCAGGGACATTCTACCTCCGAGCTATACCCTCAGCACTATTTTTTCTTTATTTTGAAACAGGGTTTTGTCACTAAGTTGCGGAGTGCCTCACCTAGGTAGCTGAGGCTGGCCATGAACCCAGATCCTCCGGTCTCAGCCTCCCGAATGCTGGGATTACAAGCGTGCGCCACCATGCCCGGCTTCCTTATCCCTATTTTTTATTCTTTAATTTTTGAAACAGGGCCTCACTAAGTTGCTGAGACTGGCCAAAAAGTTGCTGAGACTAGCCGTGAACTTGTAATCTTCCTGTCTCAGCCTCCCAAGTAATGGAATTACAGGTGTGCACCACCATGCCAGGCTTTTCTTGTCCTTTCTTAATAAAACCAGATAGGCATAAAAACTTATTACTAGCTGGATGTGGTGGTGCACGCTTGTAATCCCAGTACTTGGGAGGCTGAGATAGGAAGATTACGGGTTTTCAGCCTACCTCAGCTACTTAGGCCCTCCACAACTTAGTGAGACCCTGTTTCCAAATAAAGAAAAAAATTAGGGCTGGGGCTGGGGATGTAGCTCAGAGGTAGAATGTCCCTGGGTTCAATCCCAAGTACCACCACCAAAAAAAAAACAAAACCCAAAACTATTATTATGCCAGTAAAAATATTACTATGCCAGTAAAAAAGGAGAAAACATGGGATTTTCTTCACCCAACAGCAAGGCCGTTGAGCCTCACTATCCACACTATCCCGTGGTTTCGGACACCGGATAGATGGAAGAAAGATATTTCTTTTTTTTTTTTTTTTTGGTGGTACTGGGGATTGAACTCAGGGGCATTCTACCTCCGAGCTACACCCCCAGCCCTACTTTTTATTCTTTATTTTGAAACCGGGTCTCACTAAGTTGCAGAGTGCCTCACTAGGTAGCTGAGGCTGGCCGCGAACCCGGATCCTCTGGTCTCAGCCTCTCAAATGCTGGGATTACAAGTGTGCGCCACCACGCCCAGCGGAAGAAAGATATTTCTAAACTCATTCATTCATCCAGACTAAACTCTTAGCACATTTCCTAATTAAAGAGGTAAAACAATACCCATTTTTGTTCTTTACCAAAATCACAAAATGGAAAGCATGTTACTGGAAAGCATGTTTCTATCAACACCATTAATCTGGAAGTTAAATGGTCGGGTATCGTATTAAAGTCTTCTTTGAAAGTCCAAGTGGAGAGAAAGGGCTTGCTTTCTTTCCCCCGTTGCAGGCTTAGGTAACCAGGAGTAGCATTGCAGGAAGAAGTTGATAATATGATAGGTTGGCAAGTAATTTCTCCCCCTCCCCAGGGAAACATTTTTAAGTGGAAAATTGATACCCACCTTAGGGCTCCAGTCTTCCTTGGAGACACTCCCAGAAACTTCGGAGTTCTCTGAGGCCAAAGCTTGTGCACAAAGAAAAGTGGGGAGAACATAAAAGGCAGAAATAAGTCTCAGACTCAAAACAAACAGGAAAAGTCCTTAGAGTCTGAGGGATGTGCCAACAAACATCTGGAATCGGCAAACTCCCCTGTGCCACCTGCGTGCAGCAGAGTATTAGAGACAGGACTTGCTCTGAAGAGCCACCGGCCTCCATTTGCAAGTGGAAATAGAGAAAACGTAATCCAGATCTCTGAGTTGTAGCTAAGCTACTCTAATGAAACAAAACGGCCACAGCGAAAGCTTAGCCAAGTCTGAAGCACCAGGAGGCTGCCATTCAGAGAGCAGTAACAGTAATGCCTCAATGTCTTTACATGGAAGACTTCTCAATGCAAGATTGACTGCTTCCTTTGAGCTAGTAGCCAAAAAATTTGACAGAAGTACTGAAATACTGTGTGTCTCCAGAAACACCTTAGGTCAAAGGTAAGGCCAGAGAAACCTGGCAAGTGGAACTTCATTGTGCTTCTTGAAAAGAAGCAAGCCATTTGCTTGCTGTGCAGAAAAAGAATGGACTGTGTGTGAGGAACAGGAGATTCAGTGTTGCCTCAACATTGCTATTTATTTTATTTATTTATTTTTGGTGGTACTGGGGATTGAACCCAGAGACATTCTACCTTCGAGCTACACCCCCAGCCCAATTTTATTTCTTTGGAAAGAGGGTCTCACTAGGCTGATGAGAATCTCACTGCTTGCTGAGGCTGTCCTCAAACCTGTGATCCTCCTATCTCAGCCTCCCAAGTATTGGGATGACAGGCATGTGCCACCACGCCCAGCTCAACATTGCTATTTTTATATTATTTATTTATTTATTTATTTTGTGGTACTGGGGATTGAACCCAGGGGCATTCTACCTCCAAGCTACACCCCCAGTCCTATTTTTTAGTCTTTATTTTGAAACAGGGTCTCCTAAGTTGCGGAGTGCCTCACTAGGTAGCTGAGGCTGGCCGTAAACCCAGATCCTCCAGTCTCAGCGTCCCAAATGCTGGGATTACAAGCGTGTGCCACCACGCCCGACAACATTGCTATTTTTAAAAATAGGCTTTAGGTTACCCGGGACTCAGGGGGACCGAGACCCAAGGCAGAGTGAGACACGCCCTGCCACCCAGCCTGCAGAGTTGTTCTCTGCAGCGGCCGTTCGCTGGCTCCACTGTGCGTGTGACTGGGGCTCCCGGTCAGATCTGGGGGATGATGCAAGAACTTTTCTTCCCCTTTATCCCTCTTGTCTTGGGCTTAAAGGAGGAAGGGAGAAATGTGGTGTCCATTACAAAAAGATCACAGTTGGATGTCTAAAATAGTGCACGCTTCTATTTATAGTCCCCTTATGCGCAAAATGTGCTGTGTGGAGCTGCTGCGGAGGCCGCTCTGCCATTGGAAGTCAGGATTTTATTAGTGTAATCCTTAAGGTGGTCTTAGAGCGTCTCTCATGCAGTCTTTCTTTACTGATGACTGTAACCTCCGCCACCTAGAGAAAAGCCAAGCCAGGGTACCTTGAGGAAGCAAGTGGAGGGTTGTTAGCACAAGGCAGGAGGAGAGAAACCCACCTTCATCCTGCGTTTCCTCCCTTCTTCCTCTCGGGCTCTGTCTTCAGCCTTGTCTGCCCCTCCTGCTCTTGCGTCTGCGTTTCCTAGTTTGTCTTTTCTGCCTCTGTCAGATGGGCTCTTCTTGTTTTCCTCTTTGACCAGCTCCTGATGGTTGTTTGGGAAGAGGGCTTCATGTTGGTCAGATGCACTATATAAAATCCGAGCTCCAATGGGGCAAAGGCCTCTTTTGCAAGGGAGCTGACCGGCCTGGGAGCCGGGCTGTCTGTGGCCAAGCTGTGCGCAGTGTCCATCCTTAGGAAGCAAAGTCCCTCAAGTGCAGTCACTCCAGGGCATCTGGCCACAACCCAGCTCCAGGCCCCCTTGCCTTGAAGCTCAAAGCAGACTTCGCTGCTCCTAAGCAGGACCACAGTGGGAACAGCGCATGCCCAAGAGAGGGGCGATTGGCTTGAGCAGGTGTTCTGTCTACAAGTCTTCCCGTGTTGTGTTTTGAAGTGTTCGGAACATTCTGCTCTGGGTGCTGTCACTGAGAAAGGAAGAGGAGGATAGTCACCATCCACGCCTGGTGCTGTGCTCCTGCCAGGTTCATGAGCACCTGGTGGACGGAAGGGACCCTTCCATAGTTGTTCAGACTTGGGCTAGACAGAAGAAAATTCCCACTCTCTGCCCCTGCGGCCTGATCCACGTCAAGAAACTTAGCCGAGGAGTATTTTCTCAGGATGATGTAGACTAAAGCTTTTGATGCTTGCTGTGGATTGAGACGCAGCCAGCCCCTAAGGAAGACCACAGAGTGGTTTTATGGTCTTCCATAGGCCTAACGAGGCTAGCCACACCTGTACCACCAGCCCCAACCTGGAAGCCCCTGCTGAGCTGGCTTGGATGTCCCAGGCCAGGCCCCTGGGGCTGGTGCGAGCTCAGAGTCTGGCTGTGGCCTTCAGATCTGCCAGCGAACCCACCTCTGACGTGTTTTGCTCTGGCCTCAAAGACATCAGCAGTCTTACACCCAGCAGGTGTGGAAATGATTGGCAGGGTACTCAGCCAGGTATGAAACCACACCTCCCGATCAGGCAGCTCTCAGGTGAGAGGAGTATTGCAGAGAGGGTACTAATTAGCTGTTTACTATCTCTGCTTTAAAACAGGGTGGACCAGTATTTAAAATTTCCTTATAGAGCCGGGCGTGGTGGTGCACGCTTGTAATCCCAGCATTTGGGAGGCTGAGACCGGAGGATCCGGGTTCGAGGCCAGCCTCAGCTACCTAGTGAGGCATTCCACAACTTAGTGAGACCCTGTTTCAAAATAAAGAATAAAAAATAGGGCTGGGGGTGTAGCTGAATGCCCCTGAGTTCAATCCCCAGTACCGCAAATAAATAAATAAATAAATAAATAAATAAATAAATAAATAAATTTCCTCATAGAGCTGAGTGTGGTGGCACACACCTATAATCCTTGTACTTGCGAGACTGAGAGGATCGAAAGTTTAAGGACAGTCTCAGCAAGTAGTGAGACTCTCATCAACCTAGTGGACCCTGTTTCCAAATAAGAAATAAAATCAGGCTAGGGGGTATAACTCGAAGGTAGAATGCCTCTGAGTTCAATCCCCAGAACAACAACAACAACAACAAAATTCTCATAGTAAATTAGCCTCTTAGGTATCTATTTCCTAGGAATTCATCTGAGGGTAGAGATTGCTGAAAGTTTATTATCCCTCTGTGAAACACAAATTCCTTTTTATATTTTCTTTTCTTTTCTTTTTTTTTTTTTTTTTGCGGTACTGGGGATTGAACTCAGGGGCATTCTACCTCCGAGCTATACCCCCAGCCCTATTTTTTTATTCTTTATTTATTTATTTATTTATTTATTTA